>JAXQQM020071844.1:0-92026 GCA_034641835.2 Pinus albicaulis | reverse complement strand
CTGGGAAACTCAATTTTGATTGGATGGTGACTTCTTGAAGTTGAAGCCTGAAGTGAAGGCCCTAAGCTTCAAAAATTTCACTATCATATATACAATAAAGCTACCAGAAGAAGGAGATTACATGGTTTAGTTTGAAGACATTTTGAGGCAACTGACCTGCTGTTCTTGACTTTTCACAAGGAAAAGCCATCCCCAAGTGGAGCCAGTGTTAGACTCCTATACCAATAGGTGTCATTTTTTCATGATTGTCTTGATTGAACTATGGAATATGTTCAAACCTTTTTCTTGAGCAAAGGTGTTCCATATTCTTGAAAAACCAAAAAATCAAAAAATTTAAAAAATGTAAAGAGTGTATACCCTAAAAGAAAAATCAAAGGGTAAGAAAAATAAATTGGTCAAAAAAATTAAAGAAATGAACCCCAAGCAAAAAATAGACCAAGGAAAGTGTGCAAGTCCAAATGCCACTACTATTTCATTTTTTGTAAATAAGCAAAATTGTGTGCAGCTTGTCAAAAATTTTGCCACAATTCATGAAGAGTCAAACTGTTTAAACTTGACTCATTCATTTTTTAATTCCATGTTGTAGAATAGAGAATAAATATCTGACCAAACAGTTTAATCTTGGCAGATAAGTAGATAGGTAGAGTTAATAAAAGGTGCTCAATAGTTTAATCTGAGCCCTTGGATGTAATAAGAGTAGAATTAGATAGATTTTCCATGTAAAAGGAAAAGACTGATATGGGTTTGCAAGTTCAAATGCACCCTAATAAAGAAGAGAAAATGGTAGTGTAAAGTAGATAGGGTAGGTAGATGGTGTGGTGGAATTACCTGTGATGAATGATGGTTCTAAATGTGTTTTATGTTTTACTTTCATCACAAGTACTGAAGCAGATAATACATTGGCAGAATTTCACAGAAGGCAAAGTCAAGATCATTAACTTCCCACATTACTTTTTCCCTAAGTTTTTACTAATTTCCCCAAAGTGCTAAGGTATTTGGAGATCAAAGGGGCTCAAGGCATTTCCTTGACTTTTGGAGGGACCGGACCCTCGGCCTGATGATCAAAAAGACCTAAGTACTTGAAGTTATCCATTATCATTCACTTTCAATATTTTCCTAAGTAAAATCCCATTTTGCTTAGGAAAATCATGCAAACTTCCATAAAAATCCCTCAAAATAACTTACTATTCTAAGTTTAAGTGTTGAAGATGATATATTGTAATTTACTTTAGAAATTGTCACTTTCTTAGATGTGCAAAGTATTTTGAGTTCCCTTGTCCCTTTGTCATATTAATGTTTAACTCTAGTTATTAAATCCCTAGTGAAATGCCCTATCCTAAGTATATAACTCCTTTTATATAAATATCCAAAAACCCCTCTATTATAAAGTTTAGCCAAAGTATTTATTTCCACGTGCATTCAAATAAAAACCCACTATACAACCCCTTTGGTTAAAATATATCATTATATAATACTCCCGCCCCTATGGTAAGTCAATCATATCGATTTATTTATCATATAATAAAAACATATATGAGAAAAGCTTTAAACATATGATATATATGTTTAACACAAAAAAAAAGAATAAACCTGAAGTTTTATTTTTAAATCAAAACTTCGGAAAAATCCCCATGCCACCGTGGCTCATCCACTTGGCATCCCACCCGACACTTTAACCATAATTGAACCCTGCCGCGACCCCTATTTTTCATTAACCATTGGGATTAATTAATTATCAGAATTAATTAATAACCACACTTTTCCGCCTATTAGACGCCCCCCAGGATGTTTAATAAAGTTAATCACATTTAAAACCCTATCGGGCCCGCACGATAACGCCCCACCATCTCCCCGTCCCTTCCACCTTTGGATCGCCCCTCCACAGATCAACGCTCCACATCAATTCCGCCAGCCGTCCCTTGTCAGAGCTTTAACGCGCGGGGACTTGGTGGTTTTGAAATAGTCCACCGGCCACGCATCCATCGCCCAATGGAATCGCTGCTCTCGCATTAAAAACCGTTCTTGTCCATAAGCGGTGCGGGTATTACCGCTTACCGCTTATCGCCTGACCCCTGCACACGTCAGCCCATACATCGATGACGTCAGTCCTCGAAAAAATAAAAAATCCCTTTTTAACTTGGAAATAAAACAAATTTTCATGTTTTTTATGTCATTTTCGTTATTCGAAAGCGACTGCGCCTTCTGCTGCAAAATTCAAATTTTCACTGAAATCTACTGTTCTATCCGATTTCGCTCCAGAATTCCGCCGGACCTGTGTTCAAGCATCCTCATGCTACCACCTGATACCTGTTAAAACCCAATTCCCCTCCAAGAACAGGTATTTATCCTATAGCGATTCGAACTTCAAAAGAAAGTCTGTTTTCCTTGTTTTCCACTGGATTAGTGATCAAATTTTATCGCTAAGATCATTCCCTGAGGTTTAAAACTGTGAATTGTTCCCCCGAACCTCCAATTGTGCCAAATTCTCTCATTAAAACTGAAATCATGCCCGGCCTGTGAAGAAAATCCATAAACTTCCATTTTGAACCCACAAGAACCAAAATGGAAGCCCCGGCAGCCTTGAATGTAACTCCATTGAATGGCCCCCACAAAGAGTTAGAATATTTGCCCTTAGTGGATAAAGATTTTCAGATTAAAGACTTGCATTTTGATGAAAGCCCCCTTCTGAGTTATTGTTGCTGCAGAGACGATTTTTCGAAGGGGCAAGATGTCATTGGGTTGTGGGAATCCAATCTCCCGAGATATCTCATCCCCTCAGTCATTACTTTCCCAGAAATTATCCACTATTGCCATTCTAACTATGATCCAACTCAAAGAGCAGTAATGTCCCCTGACCAGAGTGTTCTTTTCCCTATCACACCTCAAGCTATCAATACAATGCTCCATTTTGAACCTGGTCAAAACCTCACTCCCTTGTCCATTGGGGAATTGCTTGAAAAATCTACTCGGTTTTCCCCTGAAGAGGTGATTAGAAGATCACATCCTTGGATAAACAGTCTTAATACTAGTCATAAGATTTTTTTACTCCAAGATTGTTATCAAATCTATTCAAACAGAGGTTAGAAAGCATAACAGCTAAAGAGTATCAGTGGTTAAAGTGTATCAGGTAAAAGTCAGTGAAAGTTAAAATGAAGTTACAGAACAGTCAAAGGTAAACAGTAAAAGTAAATACAGAAGGCAGTAAAATGGTAAAAAGAGATGAGAATACTTTCACCAATAGTGAGGTTTGTCTAAAGTGAAATTAAAACAGTCAAAAGAGCAAGAAAGTAAAAAGATGAAAAAACATAACAAGAAGGAACATTTTTGCAGAAATTGCATATTTTAGTCATAGTTTTGCAGAAACTATTGTGATCAATCCAAGATGAATTTTAAAAAACTGAAGGAGTTTTATGTTTTTAAGAGACCCATATACAAAAACCTATCTCGTGTTTTGCACAGTGATTTTATAATGAGAGATACATGCGCATATTTACAGGCCATTTTTCAGACTCTGTAAAACTCTGTTTTACACATATGTTTTACAGAGACTATGATGCACAGATGAAGAGGAATTTTGGGAAACGGAAAGAGGTTTATCTCACCAAAATATTTATCTAGAATAACATCTTTCACTTTTTACATATCTATTACGGATTGAGAAATACAAAGATATCATTGGACCCCAATTTTTGCAGAATTGTTGGAGCAGAATGCACAAAGAAAGGAAGTAGTTAGTGACTTGGATGCATCATCATCAACTAAGAGTTGGATCAAATTCGAATTCTCCTCTTTGTCATCACCTATCCATAAAAAATAGTGCCAAATAGATGCATTAGTTTGAGTGTCCTTTAATTAATTTCTATTTATGTAAAATAGTTGGAGAGATTTGTGAACCAATTTTGATATTTGTTTCAAGATATTTTAGTTTAGAATTTGTATAAATACTACACTCTTGGAAGAATTTGGTGTGGATTCTATTAATTTGCTGTGACATTGAAGTTTTTGGAATAAAAGAATTTTGGAGAAATTTATTCGTGGTTTACTGGATGACAATTTGAAGCTCAGGACTTTTTGCAGGATTCATGTGTTGGACTACAGTTCAATAAGTCTTTCTACCCTTTGTCTTAAGTTTTATATCAGTTTATAATATCATTATGTCCATTTCTGAGTAATTTACATAAAAGATTGAATCACAATTTACTTAATTGTACTCTGATTTCAGATATGATTGTTCTTAATGTTTTCCTCTAAATTGGTTATAAGCACGAATTCTTAAATGCTCTTGCTTTGCTAATTTAAACATTCTTGATTACTATAATAAAGAATTCTTCATTGCTCTTTGTTTGTAATCATTTCATTTCTTTCTTTTGAACATGGTGAAAGATTCTTAGCTGTCTTTCATCCCTTCAAAATCATCCCATCCACTTTAAATTTTAAGGATTGTTCTCTGTCTAGCTATCTTGCCCTGTAAAGCCATCTTGTGTGTAGAATAGAAATCCAGTAAAGCCATCCTTTGACTCCATAGCCCAATGGACTAAAAACTTTCAACCTTGCCCTTAGTTTGTGGATTCCACCATTTTTCAAACAAACTCTTGGATCTATAACTAGCCTAAAACCTTCTAAGAACAAAGATAAATTATAAAGAGAGAGCCCTCTCTGGATGCAGATTGGCTAGATTCTGCATCCGAAGGTTGGTTTGTGGTTACCTCGGGTATACTTTCCTTTTCCACAACTTCAAGGAAAACCTGAGTGATAATAGATCCCACATACATGTTGTGCCTAGGATAACAGCCAGGACTTATACAATAATATCTGAGTACATGAGATACAAATACAACCCCAATGCCCCTATAAATGGGGAAGGGCTCACAAAATTTGACTGATACATGCAAATCAAAGAGGCGCTGCAAGAGTCGAAGGCTGACATCATCAAATATATGGAGCTGCATCGAAGCCCAATGACAGTCATCTGGGTATGGGTTTTCCAAGAAATGTGCCCCTCAAAGAGAGGGTCAGCCGAGACATCTCACACACACCCGGGCATCACCAATAGCTGCGCTCCAGCTCCCATCACCGAACCATCGTTTTCCTGGGATCTTGGACTGGCGTCGAAAGGAGCTAGAGTGGAGAAACAATCAAGTCAAAGGGAAATGAGAGATCCCTTTGCCTGATCCGAGGCACTGAACAAGAGTGGAAGCTAGAACCAAGGTACACCACCCTCTAGACCTGTCTTCTGGAATGAAGGAGTTGATGTCGACAGAAGGAGGTCCGCCATAGGTGAGGCAATGAGAGATCCTCAACTAAGGCACGAGAGAAAATAGTAGAGCGACGGAAAGACTAATACCAATGATGATGATGAAATGGATGGGACTGAGTAGCGAATGGAAGACTTCCCTTGCTAGAGCATAAAGGGCATGAATGACATGGCAGCGACTGAAACAGTATCATAAGGGATAGGGGACAGTGGGACTGACAGCCATAATGTGTGACACAAGAGAGAGACGAAGCAATGAAGGATGGAGGACTATAGCGGGGTACAAAGGGACTCGGGATAGACTCCATGAATGCGATGATGACTCAACCTGGATGCTCTAAACAAGGGCAACTCGATGGTGCTGCCACACAAAAAAGGTCCCATGGGGGACCATGAAAACATGAGTACAAGATGGTATCTCATGACGAAAATCGACACGAACAAATACAAGTATGGAGGAAAAGTGGTGCCCCAAGTACAAGTGTTGTAAGTGAGGAAATTCGATTTTGGGGGGAGGTGAAGTGACCCATCATGGAAAAAATGTGTCCTGGTGAAGTATCAAAACACAAAAAACTAACAGATACCCATTTTAGGGCTCGGTGAGAGATTTCCAACGGTTCAGACAGTTTTTCAAACGGAGCTACGGTGTGGTCGCAGCAGGTGAAAGAAAAAACAAGGGTTCTCTTTTAATAAGGCAGTTTTCCCTCCAAATTCACTCATTTTCTAGTGTTGCTGTGGTGAATGTAGAGAGGAGAGAAGGCCCTAAATCTTGCGGTGAGCATAGTGGACAAACCAACCATTGGAATCGAGATCCGTCATTTGCAGGTAAGAGGCCTAACCTTAGTCTTTCATTTTGATGGATTGAAAGTTCCGATTAGGGCCGAGAATCTCAGGAACAGACCCTCTTTCACCTCTACAGCCGGGTTGCACTTTTTGGGCCAAAAATTGCGACCTAGGAAGCAGGTTTTGAGCCAAAAACTGCGACCTATCCTAGGATTGGGCAAAAAAATGCAACCTGGAGGATGAATGAGATTTCAGTGCTGTTTTAGGGCTGAGATTTCGGTTTTTGTGATTGGTTACAGTGTTTCCTATCTGTATACTGACAAAGATGATGTGTTTGTGCAGATATGGCAGATATACGAGTCAATTGGAGAGAAAGAGACCCGGGTACATTACAGTCAAATATCTAGGAAGATCAGGATGTCCGTCGTGTATTGGCCAGATTTGGGGTTCTGAAGTTTTTGGAGAACCCTTTGATGAGAGTTGGGGAGCCCTTGTTGGCCCGGATTTTCAGTTATTGGGATCCAGATCATGAGGTCTTTGTAGTGCAGGGGCACAGGATCGAATTGATAGTCCAGGATCTGTATTTCCTGACTGGTCTCCCGCCACTTGGGATGGTGGGAAATACGCAGCCAGTACTACCGCGGGGGTGGAACATCATGGAGTTTGTGGAGCGACATTGTCGATCGGGACGCCAAGTCAAAGGGACTCAGATACCGATCAGGGACTTAGAGAGATTAGAGACTCGTGCAGTGGCCACAGCGGTGCTGCGGATCCTGGGCAACCAGGCGCTCCATCACATCACTAGGGGGCAGATGATGATTGTGGATAGTGTGTTGAGTGGGACCTACTATGGGTGGGCCCAAATGATGTTCGTGTCGTTAAAATGACAGTTGTCGCTTTGCAAGTGGCAAGTGAACCACGATTTCTCGTATGGGACTTTATTGTGCTCCTTTTTTTTTAGAAGATCCCAACCTTACGACCTCATATAAAGCTCCCAGATAGGGGCCCGAGAGAGCCCAGGATGTGCCCGTGGGGGCGACTACTATGCAGAGGAGGAGGAGGGGCGGTCATACAGGTGTTTCGACCTGAGTTCTTTGCCCATTAAGATCAGATGTCGTTATACATAGACGACTATCCCTATAATGGGATGAGTTATTGTGGGGATCCGAACCTACCACTTCCGCCTGGTCAAGTATGGGGACCTGATGGTAAGTGACAAGTGACTACTCTTTTTTGGGCATGTTAAAGTTATTGAATAGTAGATAGGGTACTGATTCATGTACTTTTGGTAGGTAGATATAGCTCCGGTAAAACCAGCCGGATATATGGGACGACCGACAGCATCAGGAGCTGCAAGCCCGAGTGGATCGAGAGTGGCGCATAGTGAGGATGCGACCACCCTCCTGGAGGACATCTGCCGTAGATGTGAGAGGTTTCTGACTGGTGTTTCAGAGCGTGGGTGGCAAGAATTAGACGACCAGTACATAGAGCCATGTATTGGTCTACCCTCGAAATGGCGAGGTGTCATGTGGCGCATGGCGATGGCCAGTTAGGGGATACGTGATCTACAGGCTGCAGGAGCACAACCATTGGCTCGGGATCTGCTAGAGAGTGATTTAGTGTGGGACAGGTGGTGCCCCCTAGTGTGTATGTAGGGATAGGTGGTGCCCCGAGTTTTGGGTTTGTTGTAACATGCTATGGGCATGTCATATGTATCAGAGTAGATGGACTCTAAACACATGTTTTATGACACATATTATGGATATGCATATTTTTTAATGATTATGAATGTTATTGTCTTGTATAAAATGCTTGTGATAAATTCCAATCTAGAACATGGTTTGCAATGCTATCTACACAGTGATTTTGTTCTCGAGGTACATGGTTGAAAGTTAGGGTTTCAAATTCACGTATCAAGAGTTTCACTCATAAATATCATCTAAACAGCATAGGATTATGCACACGATAGACACCATTTAGTTGCATGACAAGAAGTAGGGAATCTAAACAAACATGCAGATGGAGGATGCGATGAGAGAGGGCATCAACTAAAAGATCACGCACTACATCATATTCGGCTTGATTATTGGTGGCAGGACCAATGCAGACCCCGTTCGAGAGAACAAGGGCATGCAATGGGGTGAAAATGGCCCAACCTATTGAGGCTAGATTCCGGGAGTAACAACTTGCACCATCAGTGTAACCGATATAGGGTGGGGACGGGAGTTCCTGCGGAATAGTGTTACGAGACAAAAAATGGGAGGAGGAGGGATGATGACAGCAGTGTGAGTGTATAGTAGACATCGAGCGGCAACTGAAGGAGGGAGTGCGATGGGCAGGATGGCTATGACTCAGATACGAAATAGATGGTGGTGTATGATGGCTATAGGAGGTGTGGCTAGGACTCGGGCTGCGAAGGTCAACATAGATACGGGTGGTTTTATCCCATTTATGGGCGGGAAGGATGAGGTCATGAGTGGAAAAGGCTTTCAAGGGGGCATCCAGATGGGAAAAGAGGGGATGGCGAGTGGAAGGGAAACCACATGACGCGACAAAGCTACCTAAATCATATGTATAGGAAGAAAGGCTCACATACGGATCGTCACAGGGAATGACAGAAGGACAAATAAACAAATGGTCAAATGATGTTGAGCCCAAAGCGGTTGCTGAAGGGGGATCGAGCGAAAAAATAGTGGAGGATTCAAATGGAATGTTCTCCAAGGGTCTCATAGAGGATGATAGGTAGAGAATGGTGGTAGTAGACTCTCTCATCTAGACATCAGGGGTGGGGGATGTCAATGGGAGCGGGGGGATCCTCAAGCTGACCTGAAGCATACTACGTAAGTATGGGAGAGGCGGACTGATTTTGTTCAACCTCATACTCTCGAACTACCTCTAAAGAGGTGCGGTAATGCGTCAGGTGAGGAAAATGATGGGAGTAATGGCCATGGATACCGCACAAAGCACAGGGTATGTTGGTGCTAATAATATTTGGGTTCTTAGTTACGGACGAGGACAGAATAGAGGGGTTAGGGACCGTAGACTCAGGGAACGCGACTTTAACCATGGGTTGAATACAAGGCAACTCAGGACAAGTATGGGTGGCATGACCGACGACATCACATAAGGCGCAAGGTTTTGTGGGTGGAGGAGGAGCCAGATTAGTTGGGGTGGCCTTGTCTTTGGATGCCCCCTTGCGAGCTTTGCCTTTCTTTCCTGGAGTTTTCACCACAGGCGCAGGGTCCTGGGGAGGTGTTGGGGGCATGGTGGCAACGGAGGAAGTGAGGGGGAGCGGTTGAATCGGTGTCAAAGCAAGATAAGGTTTGGGGTGACCAGGTGGGGTAGCGGCTGGAGGGTCAAGGTACCAGACGAGTATGCCCAGGGTCAAGTTGGGGAGAGAGAGGGTGGCCATGACGGGGACCATATAGACTCCGAGAGGGGGAGCCAGGAAAGGTATCTGACCAGTGGGATAATGACCAGGAGGGACAGCTCCGAGATGGTTGAGGCCTAGGGGAACTGAACCAGGAGGATAGAGGGGTTCAGGGATACCAGCTGTAGGTGAAGGGCTAGAAGGAGGAGGTCCGGCTGGCTGAGATGAATGGCTAGGAGTGGGTTGCGGTGGGCGAGGTTGAGTCGGAGGTTGCTGACTAGCCGAAGTGGGTTGCTTAAGGGCAGCTCGAGATGATTGCATCATGTAAACATTCGATAAGCTGGGATCAGAGATGGGAGGAGGAGGGAGAGCAGGGAAAGTTCCAAGAAAAGAGGAGTCTTTGTAGATGTCGGGAGAGACACTAGTCAAGGAATCGACGGTTTTCTTATTGGCTACAGAAGAGATGGTCATATTAGGGGAGGTCTGAGACTTTGGCTCATGATAAGTCAACTGGTCGATGGTGACTATCTTTCCATTGTGAGGAAAAGACATCTTGAGAAAAACCATGGATGGGACAGCAAACATGGCATAGGTGTAGCTTCGCCCCAAGAGAATGTTGTAATCCAGAGGGGCATCGATGACTTCGACGTCAACGCAAACAGTCTTGCCCGCAAGAGTGATAGGACAATTACAGAAGAGGCCAATGGGTTGGGAGGCATGGCCATCGCACGCTCGAAGGGTGATCGTGGAAGGGGCCAACTCAGGAGATCCGAGTTGCTTCCAAACCGAAGCAGACATCACACAGGTGGATGCCCCCTCATCAATTATACACGGAGAAACGTTAGCATTTTGGATTTTTACTGGGATTTGGAAGGCTATGGAAGCAGGAAGGGGAGGATGTTCTGATTGATGGGCATCTAAAACAATCATTTGGTCATCAGCAGGATCTACAGCGCCCATGGCAGATAGTAGAGCCTTCTTTTGGGAAGGGCATGAATGGAGGAGTTCCAATGTGGAAATGGTAGCAGGAGACTGCGCCAAATCATCTACTATGCTATACGAATGAGCATCTCAACCAGGAGCAGCATTTCGGTGTAATGGTCCCTTAGGAATCTTGGTATGAACCTCGACTTTGGGTTGAGGGATATGTAAGGGACCATTGGATGTCGAAAGAGGCTTGGTAGAACCTGAAGAAGGGGACTCAGAGGCAGACTGAGCGGGAGGCTTGGGGTACTGGCGAGACCGAGTTTGAAGGTTAAGGTTGACGGTTGGTGATGGATCAGAGTTCATCATGAGGATCTGGTAATCGATGGAACCAGAAGGGCGAGGTTGAATGGCGACCTGTCCATCAGGTGGTTGGGCAGCCACGAATCCTTGCTGGGGGAAAGGATCCATAAACACAGCTGGTTGAGTAGTGGGCACATTAGGGGGAGCATGGGGGGAGGCATGTTGTCCTCGCAATGTGGCTTGAGACTCCCACATCTATCGCATCTGTGGTAGAAGGGGACAATCGTGAGTGTAATGACCGTAAACACCGCAACACGAAAAAGACTTATTTGTGTGAATAGGCCTGTCCGGCTTGGGCTGAGTGCCCTGTTGCTCGTTAGCAGTGTTAGGGTAAAGAATTTGAGGATTGGGTCCACGAGTACCAGGGGCAGATTGATTTTGATTGCCTCTCCACCTTCTTTGAGAGGAAGGGGGATTAGTCACACCCTGTTGTGCAAAGACTTTCCCTGGAGGGGGCTGTAGGTGCTATTGCTGGGGTTGAGAAGGAAACGGAGGTGGAGATGCAAATGCTGGAGGAGCTGGAGCACTAGGCTGTGGATAAGGATAATGGTAAGGTTGGGCAACATTGAGGTAAGCAGGAGACTTGTCAAAAGGCTGAGGCATGCCGTATCCTGGATACATGCTACCTGGAGGGGGAAAAGTGCTAAAGGTGCTGGCCCCTCCCAGGGGGAGACCATAGCCCATAGGAGGTTGAGCATACGGATGAGAAAGGGCTCCAACGATACCGTCGGCAGAATGAGATGCCCCCAGGGCGTTAGGACCACTGGGCCTAGGGAGGTCAGGAAGGATGGTATAAACGTAACCAGACTGAGCGTAGATCAGGTCATATTTCAAGGCTATTTGGAGGGTGGCTTCTTCGGTTGGAGGGAAATGGGAGGCGACATCTTTGCCAATGGGAGGTAATAGAGTGCGAAGGAACTAGTCCATATAAACCCGATCTTCAAATGTGGGAGCTCAACATAAGCTCCTTCTTCTCTTCCATTCCTGGACATGAGTGGAAAGGCGGGTTGAAGAGGATTGATGGAAAGAAGTCAAAAGCTCGGTACCAGTGTCATATCGGAGAGGGAGCTGGAAATAAGATAAAAAGGCTTGGGCAAGGGTCACAAACGTGGTATGGGAAGAGGTGGTCTGATCAACATACCATTTAGAAGCTTTGCCTGTAAGCGTGCGTTGGAACAACCGAAGACGGATGGAGTCATCGGTAATGGAATTGGAGGAACACCACATGTGGAAAGATCGGATATGGTTGGTTGGATCTTCTCCAGCAAGGCCTTCGAACTTGGGAATGTTGGAGGGGAGCTTGGTCGGCATAGTAGGCCAACCAACATCGTGGTGGATAGGGTCATTAATCAACTGATTGAAATTGGGGAGGCTGAGTCCTGCCATATAAAGGAGCAAGGGTGCAGTCGACGTAGTTCCTGTGGCAGTTCTGCTAGTAGTAGTCCCGGCATTAGGGCCGGGATTACCGCTAGCATTAGGCCCTGGACCAGACATAGGGAAGGTGACAAGGGGAGAACCAGAAGTAAAAGGAGAACCCAATGAATCAGAAGGGGAGTCGGAGTGTGGACTCAGAGGAGGACTAACTTGACGATGGCGGGAAGGAGTAGTTCGACCGGCCGGAAATTGAGGGTGAAGGCCAAGAAGTCTCCAAGATGTGCACTTGGGGGGCACAATGGTGACAACACAAACATGGCACAAGGGGAAGAAGAATGACCAAAAAAGGCAGGGAGGTGCAGAATCAAGTGATTACAATGATGAAACAAGGGCAGAAATGTGCAGTGTCAACTGATTTTACAATGTTTTAAAGTCTTTGCCTGGCGGTGTTAACCAGGCTCTTCTTCACTTAGGGTGAGTGTGTGGCGTGTGTTAATTTTAATTTTTAAACCCAGAATTTTTGAGAGAAAAAATAAAAAGTGTGCTACGTAACTGAAAATAAATCTGTGGAGAACAGTATATAATGCTGAAATAATAGAAAATTAACAGCTAACAATGCAACGATCTAACCCAAAAAGATGGGGCTCTCAAAACTAGTCAAAAAGAGGGAAAAAATCTAGTCAAAACACACTAAAAAGAGGCCAATAGATCAAAGGTTGGGAGGGATAGGGATCTAAAGGAGAAATCTGCTGAAAAGAGGTGCAGAACACAGCCAAGAGGCAGAGCCAAGGTGGCTGTAAAAAAGGAGGAAATCAGCAAAAAGCAGAAGGGACAAGAAGGAGGCCCTAAAGGTAGATCCAAAGAAAACATCAGGAGGTGATTTGAAAGGGAGAAGAGCTGATTAAAAGGGATCTGAAAAGGAGGTATCAGATCTGAAAAAGGGGAGGATGAAACTCTAAAAATCAGACACCTGAAATAGTTAAAAATCTTCCACCAAAAGTGGAGGGTACTGAATCCCTAGGGGGCTATGTTCCCACTTTAGATGAGCAAAACATATCAGAAACAGGTCTAAACAGGTTGAGACAGAGGCTGGAAAACCCTGACAGAAGGTTCAGAAAAACCCAGAAAAATTGCATAAAAATAGCAGAAAAACTGGCACGTCGCAGGTTCTGACCTATTTTCTGTGCAGGTCACAAATAATGGGCTGAAAAGTGCGACCTGGAGGCCAGGTCATAGTTTTTGGGCTGATAAGTGCGACCTGAAGCTCCGGGTGTCCTGGCGACAAATTTCCGAAAAATTTGTCGTCTCAGTTGCGGCTGATCTCTGTCACCTGCGCAATAGCTCCAGAAACACGCGGAAGTTATAAATTTTAATGTTTTATGGCTTTATAGGTAAAAAACAACATAAAGAGAGGAAAAACAAAAAGCTGAAAAGAAACCCTAGGGTCTGAAGTAGCTGGACATGCAGGAATATGAAAAACGACAGTGGTCGTAATTGAAAACCCGTGTGGAGTCGCCAGTTGTTAGTATGAATATTTTGTCGAAGTGTACGAAAAAAGACCACTTTAGCTACGCATAACTTATAGCCCTGACATCAAATATGGATTCCAATATCTTTAGATCTGTAGTTAGTTGATCAAGACAAGTGCAGCAAAAATCCAGATCTATGCATAAAGAGACATTAAGCAGTAAAAATAAGGTTTTTCTCCATACATCCAATAGACAAGACAAGAACAATATTTTTGAAAGAATTTTTGTATTAAGGGCACCTGGGAGGAAAACAAGAAGGTGTTTCCAATTCTCCTCAATGGGATGGGTTCTTGGAAGTCCTCAGCACTTCAGATCTAGCATTTCTCTCTCCTGTTGGTGTAGAAAACCCAGACAAAGATAGAACTCAAAGGGAGCTCACACAGCAAATAATGAAAAATATGACAATGATAATGGCTCAAAGTCAGACCAAGAGTATAGATCCAGAGTGATCTAATAGGCAACAAAAGGTGAAGAATGGTAGGAGAAACCCTCCTATTTATAACAAAATATTGGGTCATTCCAGATCTTGGTGCATGATTAAAATAACATTAACCAAATCTAGATCCACCTTTTATGGAATATTCTATTATATTTATTGGAGGGAAAAAGTATTTGACTTGGGTCAAATCCCTTTATTTGTAAATAATAAATAAATAAATGATTTATTTATCATTTTAAGGAAGTGGTTGAAAGATAATCAAATAAATAATGATTTAATTAATTATTTATGGGTGATTTAGTCATATTTAACAAGGAATATTATTTAAATAAGATTAAAACAATTATTCCTAGAAAATAATAAGATAAATAAGGATTTATCTAAGTAATTTCTTTGTTTTGGGTTAAACATGACCAGGAATAATAATTAAATTATTGTTTAATCAATTATTCCATGAGGGAAATCAAACAAATATAGATTTGTTTAATATTTCCCTTTGGGGTTTCCTGTTTAGACCATAAGCAACCTAATAAATGTATTTTATTAAGTTATTTTACATAGTGAAAGCAATTTTACTTAGGGTAAAATTGGTCTTACATGGTGTACTTGGGTCCATCTAATGATAGTAGGTTAGATGACCAAAAAATGGTGTAACAGATTGAAAGAATTTTTGTATTAAGGGCACCTGGGAGGAAAACAAGAAGGTGTTTCCAATTCTCCTCAATGGGATGGGTTCTTGGAAGTCCTTAGCACTTCAGATCTAGCATTTCTCTCTCCTGTTGGTGTAGAAAACCCAGACAAAGATAGAACTCAAAGGGAGCTCACACAGCAAATAATGGAAAATATGAAAATGATAATGGCTCAAAGTCAGACCAAGAGTATAGATCCAGAGTGATCTAATAGGCAACAAAAGGTGAAAAATGGTAGGAGAAACCCTCCTATTTATAACAAAATATTGGGTCATTCTAGATCTTGGTGCATGATTAAAATAACATTAACCAAATCTAGATCCACCTTTTATGGAATATTTTATTATATTTGTTGGAGGAAAAAAGTATTTGACTTGGGTCAAATCCCTTTATTTGTTAATAATAAATAAATAAATGATTTATTTATCTTTTTAAGGAAGTGGTTGAAGGATAATTAAATAAATAATGATTTATTTAATTATTTATAGGTGATTTGGTCATATTTAACAAGGAATATTATCTAAATAAGATTTAAATAATTATTCCTAGAAAATAATAAGATAAATAAAGGTTTATCTAATTAATTTCTTTGTTTTGGGTTAAACATGACTAGGAATAATAATTAAATTATGGTTTAATTAATTATTCCATGAGGAAAATCAAACAAAATAGGTTTGTTTAATATTTCCCTTTGGGGTTTCCTGTTTAGACCATAAACAACCTAATAAATGTGTTTTATTAAGTTATTTTACATAGTGAAAGAAATTTTACTTCGGGTAAAATTGGTCTTACATGGTGTACTTGGGTCCATCTAATGATAGTAGGTTATATGACCAAAAAATGGTGTAACACCCCAGGCAGTGTTTAATTATGGGCAGCGTTTCTGCCCCATTAAGGTACAAGGGTCCAATTCTGTGATACAAAATAAACAAGATAATCAACCTCCACACCCAACAATCTCCCACTTGGAGACTAATTGTAGCAACTCCACCGCTACTTCATTTGCTAGACAATGACTCCTCTTTGGACCTGGCTATTTCTCATCTTCATCGTCATCCTTGAAGACTAATTGAAACTGAGCATAATCTCAGTTTCTCCCTTGTTACAACTTTTGTTAGCATATCTGCAGGATTCTGGCTAGTGCATATCATTTCCAGATTCAACTGTACATCTTCCAATACTGACCATATGAAATGGTACTTGAGCTATATGTGTTTAGTCCTGGGATGAAATTATGAGTTCTTTGCAATATTAATGTAACTTTGGCTATCATTGTATAACGTGCCCATATCATGCTTCTTACCCAATTCATCCATAAACCTTTGTAACCAAATCATTTCCTTACTAGCCTCTGTAGCAGCAACATACCGTGCTTCTGTCGTTGAAAGTGCAACAACACTTAGGATTTTTGAAACCCAACTGACAGTTGTTCCACCTATAGTAAATACATATCCTGTAGTGCTGCTCATGTTATCTCTGTCATCTGCCATATCTGCATCAACATATCCCTGTAAAGAAATTTTTGAACCACCAAGGCATAATGCTTGATTTGTGGTACCTCTCAAATATTTGAGAATCAATTTTACTACCATCCAATGTTCTTTTCCTGGATTGTTCATGTACCTTCTTACAACTCCCACTGCATGTGCAATATCAGGCCTTGTATAGACCATTGCATACATTAAGCTTCCAACTGTTGATGCATATGGAACTTTAGACACATAGTTCATTTCTTCTTGGGTCTTGGGGCACATCTCCTTACTAAGTTTGAAATGGCTAGCAAAAGGTGTACTAACCGGTTTTTCATTCTGCATATTAAATATTTTCAACACCTTTTGTATGTATTCATTCTGAGATAGTGTTAATTTGCGATTTTTCCTATCTCTATTTATTCTCATACCAAGGATTTGTTTTACAACTCCCAAATCCTTCATTGAAAATGAATTTTCCAATTTTATTTTGAGCACATTTATTTCCTGCATGTTAGACCCTGAAACAAGCATGTCATCTACATAAAATAACAATATAATATAGCTGCCATCATTTTGCTTTTTCAGATAAACACAATTATCAGAGTGACATCTAGTATAACCTTGTTCAAACATAAACCTGTCAAATTTTAGATACCACTTCCTTGTATCCTGTTTTAAGCCATACAAGCTCTTATTTAACCTTACACTAATTTTTCTTTCCCTTTGACCTCATATCATTCTCCTTGCTCCATATAGACATCTTCCTCCAAATCTCCATGGAGAAATGTTGTCTTTACATCTAACTGCTCAAGATGTAAATCTTCTACTGCTATAAGACTTAAAATGGTTCTGATTGAATTCATCTTAACAACAAGAGAAAATATTTCATCAAAATCAATATCATTCTTTTGTGGAAATCACTTCACCACAAGTCTAGCTTTGTACCTCTGTTTTCCTCCATTTTATTCCTTCAGCTTGTAAACCCATTTATTTTTCAATGTAGTTTTACCTGCGGCAAACTGACTAAGTCCCAAGTCTGGTTATGCATTAAGGATTCCATCTCTTCTTCCATGGCTAGCTCCCACTTCTTCCTCCTTTCAACCTGCATTGCTTCTTCATAACATTTGGGTTCACCAGAATCAGTCAAAAATAAATAATATAATGAAGGAGAGTATCATTCAGGGGGTCTACTTATCCTGGTAGATCTTCCAACACCACTTTCAGGTGTTTGAGGTGCTTGTTCTTGTTGTGGTTGTTGATTAATTATTATTTTCAGGTACCTTTACTTTTTCAGTGATCTCATCAAGAACTGTGTATTTTTTGTTTTATTTTTCCTATTTCTTTTCCTGCAACTGATTCTTATACAATACCTTTTCATTGAATATTACATCTCTGTTCCTAATTATTTTGTGATTTTCATAATCATATAAGAAATAACAAAAATCATTAACACCATATCCAATAAAGGTACATTTCTTTGATTTTTCCTCAAGCTTTGTTCTATTTTCTTTATTAATATTGACAAAGGCCTCACAACCAAAAGGCTTTAAAAATGAGTAGTTTACCTTTTTACCTATCCATGCTTCCTCTGGAATACCACCATCCAAGGAACTTGAAGGCCCTCAAAAATGAGGTATCTACAGCATCTGCCCAAAATTGGAAAGGCAATCTTGCATGCAATCTCATGAACCTTGCACGCTCCATGATTGTTCTGTTCATCCTTTCTGACACACCATTTTATTGTGGTGTTCTTGGAACTATCTTCTCTCTGCAAATTCCATGCTCTGAACAGTACCTGTCAAACTCTTTGCTGCAATTTTCACCTCCATTATCTGATCTGAGACATTTCAACTTCTTTCCTATCTCAATCTCAACCAAAGCTTTCCATTTCTTGAAAGTATCAAATACATCAGATTTATTCTAAATACAATAAATGCAAGTCTTTCTAGTTGCATCATCAATAAAAGTAACATAATAACGAGAGACATCGAGAGATGATACCTAAGCAAGTCCCCATACATCTGTATGCACAAGCTCTAATTTTTCGCTCTTCTTTTCTTTCCCAAATCTAAGAATTCTGACTCTCTTTTATTTTCCATAAATGTAATTCTCACAGAAATCCAAATCAACATTCTTCAAACCCGGAAATAAATTTCTTGAGTGGATAATATTCATCCCCTTCTCACTTATGTGTCTGAGCCTATGACGCCATAATGTTGCATCTGCTCCTTTGGAATTTAAAGCATTAACAAAGTTAGAAATACCATTGCATAAATACAATGTACCAACCTTTTCGCCTTTCGCTATTACCAGGGCTCCTTTGGTGACCTTCCAAATTTTATCTGTGAAATTTGTCACACAACTTTCATCGCCTAACTACCCAGTTGAAATTAGATTTTCCTTTAGATCTAGAACATGCCTTACCTCCTTTAATAACCATTGGTTTCCATTCTTCTATTTTACAAGAACCTTACCCACTGCAACAATTTTACAGGGTATATCATCACCCAAATGGACTTGTCCAAAATCTCCTTGAACATAGCCATGAAAATATTTCTTATCAGGTGTGGCATGGAATGAAGCCCCTGAATCTACTACCCATGAATCAGTACCATTTTTGAAAGAAAGAATCAGAGCATCTTGTAACACATCACCTATCACATTTGCTTCATGATTGTTTTCTTGCTATGTCCTTCTTTTCCCTTCTGAGATATACAGTCTTTCTTCAGGTGTCCTTTCTTTTAACATTTCTAGCACACTATTCCTGATCTGGACTTGGATCTGCCTTTCCTTGATTTACTATGATATCCTGAGCTCTTTCCTCTTTCCATTCTTCTCCCCCTAGACTCTGCACTCAAAGAATTACCCGATGTCTCATTAGAGCTTTTCTGTCGCATTTCCTCGCTAAGGATAGCACCAACAACATCATCAAACTTTAAAGTACTATATCTAGAGACAGAGTTACTAATGGCCGTAACTAAACCATTCCAACTTGCTGGAAATGAGCACAAAAATAACAGAGCTCTAACTTCATCATCAAATTTTACACCTATAGAACTTAAATGATTGGTAACTGTATTAAAATCATTTAAATGTTTTGAAACATATCCACCTTTTGACATCTTCATATTAAATAAATGTTTAATAATAAATACCTTATTTGAGTCTGAGGGTTTTTCATATAATTTCGCCAATGCTTTAATCAAGCCCTCTGCTGTTGTTTCCTTCTAAATATGGAATGTTACCGATGCCGCAAGGCCTAACCGTACTGTTCCAAGTGCCTTTATATCGAGAATCTGCCATTCTATGTCTGCCATAGCCATTGGCTTCTTTGTTTTTCTGCTCAATGGTAGGTACAGATCTTTCTGATACAGATAATATTCCATCTACATCTTCCACGGCGGGAAGTTTTGGCCATTAAATTTCTGGACCCTAAACTTACTATCTTCTGCCATTGCTCCCACTTGAATTAGGTACCCTTCTTTCCAGAGAGTTTATCAGCCAAATAGACCTTTGGCTTTGATACCCGTTGTTAGAAAATTACATATTACAAAGCAATGCAACACATAAAATATGCGGAAAACACAAGCACACAAAACACATAAAGCCAGAGAGATATAGATATACATGGTTTACCCAATTTGGGCTATGTCCACCCCGAACAGCTAGACCTTCCTTTCTATTATCTAGAAAAATGAAGAGACACAACCTACAACAAATCCGCTGAAATCTCCTCTGTTCTCTCTCACAGTCTCCCTATCTGTTTCTCACTCTGAGAATACACATGCAATACATAGCTACAATACAATGCCCTCATAAAAGTGAGGGGGTTGCCTTCTAGGGAAAAAAACCCTAAACTAAACATAACTTCTACCGTCATATCATCCATCTAATGAAAAACCCAGATTGACTCAAAATTAATATACTTTTACAAGGAAAATTTACATATGTTTTTAGCTTCGGGGGCGCTGCACCCGAAACATCCCGCCAAGGGGGGGCTCCATAAAGTCACAGCCACCCCCCCTGGAACCCCCAGGCAGCGTTGCCGCCACATTAAGGTACAAGGGTCGAATGTTGTGATACAAAATAAACAAGATAATCAGGCTGCACACCCAACAACTTCTTCTTATGAAAATTTCACTAAGAGGGTAGTGGAAATATTTCATGGAAAAATTTCTAAGACATCCTTGGTGAAATCAAGAAAACCAAAACAAACTAAAACTTTTCATGTGTTGAGGGAAACTATAAACTCAACTCTACTTCAGAAAACTAATGAGGAAGTTGACATCTTGCATCATACCTTGCTAGAGGCAAGACCTCTATCTCGTATTCTTGAAGAAGAGGGCATGAAGATCCCTTTTGCAAAAGAGGATCCAAGTCTTGGGAAATTTCCCATTCATATTGGAGAGGAAGAAAAATTTGAGGGCAACAACGCTGTCATGTCTAGAGCATATCTAGCACCTCATGCAGAGGTAGAGGGAACACATGCTCCAACAAGAGGAATTATTGTATCATTGGAAGAAATTCCCCCTGATCTCATATGTGGAGATCAAAGCATAACCCATGATCAGCATGTGCCATTGTTGATAGATTGTGAAACCATGCAGCTAAAAGGAGGAGGTAGGGAGGATGACCAACATCATTTGATGAGGAGAACACACCCCTATATATTTCATAGGGTTGATGCACAGAAGAGGGACACTAAATTGTGCAGTGAGGGAAGGGAAAAGTCTGTCCATTCATGTATGCACTCTACTCTTGATATTGATGTCTCATTGCATGGAGGCATATCACTGAGGAGACCACCAGATCAGCAGATGATGAGGGATGCTTCACAATTAGAGGCACCACTCATTGATTCTAGAGGGGTGAGGACCCTGGGAGAGCTTGGCACAACGTTGAGATTCTTGGGTAGACTCAAGGATAGGAGAGGCATTCTCCCAACATCATCATTACCCACTCTCATTCTAGGATCTGCATTGTGGCAGGAGTAGCATGGGAAGGATAGAAGCCTTCCAACTTGCACCTTTGGCATGGGAGATGTCAAAGAGGAGGAAAACCATATTATAGATGTTCTTTGTGATAGATCATCAGCCCTATCACTATGGAGGATAGATCCATATTGGAAATCCTTGTTGTTGGTAGATTATTCCAAGGATCTTTCTACTTGTATAATATTGGATGACCAGTTGCATGTGGATGAATATTCAGTCAGAGATGGGGTAGTTACTACAAGCATCTCATGAATATTTCCTTTTCAGCCACACTTATTCCTTGAAAGCATACCACATCATCATAGAAAGGTACATTTGGGAAGGCCTTGAGTAGGAGATATATCAACATTTGAGGATATGCATGGATTATTCGGAGTCGGAGGAGATACATAAATCTTTGGTGGAGTTATCACAACCACCTCTTTTCTCTTTGAGAATGAGAGAGGAGCCATCTATGAGCCACTCCATTTGCATAGGCAAAGCATATGGTAATTACATTGTTTGGTTGCATAATGATTTTTATAATGAATATGTACATTCCTTAACCATATATGTGCAGGAAATTTCTCAAGAGAGAATCATTCTTCCTTCTTGACTTCATCCTCTACTTAAGGCCATAATTAGTTTTGATGATGGCCATTCCCTAGAAGGACTTGGGGAGATTACATATTTTACAGAGCATGCTCACTTTGCACCATACACCATACACTTTCTCCAAACTTGCGAGGAGATTGGGGTAGCAAGAAAGTGGTTGAGAAGCCACACACCATGTCATTTTTTGGTGCAGTTGAGAGTCACATTATGTTGGTTGCATTTGAGGGACCATTGTCCTTCTCCCTTGCTCCATATGGCAGCTAGTATGATTCTCATTATGGTTCCATATGTTGTTTTTTTTCTCATCTTTGTGGGAAGCATGTTGGAAAGAGAGACACATTGGCTGGATGTGTCCTTGGGGGAAGAGATTTCCCATACTTTTTGCATTATATGTTCCAAGAAAAGCATGGGAGATGATATGGCCACTACAGTAAAACATTTTCTTCTTTATGATGTGGGAAATGGTATTGATTGGATACCATATGGTGATGATTTCCTATTCATCATATATGGGATGGTTTGGGCCAGCTTGATTCACAACGTTGGAAAGGAGATCTTTGGAGATCTAGTCTTCATCTTGCCACTTGAAGGAAACATTATTGCAGCCTAAGATCAACAGATACTCTACACTTGTCATAAGTGGAGAGATGGACAGTGTGGGGTAGGCTATTTTTTCTACCATGTTCAGATATTCAGCCCACCTACATTGTAGGAGCCAAAGGTGGAGGAGAATTTTCAGGAGTTGCCATGTTGGGAGGTAGCTCATTTTGTATGGATGATAGCCTCAAGATGGAGGATTCACAAGGGAATGATGATTCCCAATGCATTTCAGATCCCATGCCTCAAAGGGACCTCTAGGTAGTACCTTATTGCCTCCTCAAGTACTCTACTCACTCATGATGATAGCTATTTAGCTAGCTTGCATGCTTGGGAGAGGAAATATGGAGATTTATTGAAGAGACAACATCTCATTCCTTGGAGGAGTTCATCATATGTGGATGCTACAGTAGGAGGAGGGGAGGCTTCTCAGTTCTTTCCTTGCGGATTCTTGAGGAAAAGCAACATTTGTGAGGGGAGGACTGTAATATTCCAAATTTAGCAGGCAACTAATTGGAATATTGATTTTTGTTTTTATCACCTAGTAGTTGAACAAATGGGTAAGGAGGCCCATGAATATTAGAAATATGAATAAAATACATCAAAATGTGGAAAGGGATCATCGTAGAAGATGGATTTTACACCCTCATGTGTGAAAAGGGACATTTGCAGGTGGACAAGGTCAAGTTTAACCAAGTCAACAGCGCTGGAAAGGAAGGTGGAGATCATCTTTGGAGACAACGTAGTGATATTGGGAGGAAGATTCCTTGGTGGAGGAAACCATAATGAGTGGGACCCAAGGTGAGAGGGCTTCCATTTGTATAAAAGGAGGGCAAGGCAGCCATAGCAAGACATGATGAAATGGATTATTGAATTTGTGGTCTGCATGACTATTGTGCTTTCTTCAACTGTATAGTTGAGATTGTTGTGTTTCTTAGCACAAGGCATTCCTATTTAGGAATTCCTTCTCCTTTCAAGAGAGGCATCTTGAGGTATCTTGTAATTAATTTTTCCACATCTAATCTTGAGGCCAGGCTACCTCCTTCATCTACAATGCAATTATTTTTTAGATCTGGGTTGTTTTGCAGGGTGTTGCAGCGAAGGGTTCACAACACCAATTCTAGAGCTTATTTTTCAGAGAAGGAAGTTTGATTTCCTTTGGGAAATCAGTGAGGAAGATTTTGGAGCTTATTTCAGATCTTGGAACTTGGCCAACATATTTTATTTCACCTACAACGTAGTATCCCTCAGTGACTGCATTATTTATGTGACCATTTGCAGTGAGGTGTTGCAGTGTTTATTTGGAGGGTGAGATCTTCAGTGTTAGGATCAGCCTTTCACTTGGAAGATCCATTGGAGGAGGTCTATTCATATTTTGCATCATATTCATCCATCTCCATCCAGTTCTTGAGTTGAAGCTGTTACTCAGCCCTAGTGCTGCACTACAACATTTTTTCCATTTTTCATATTTCAAGAAATCCTTTCTGGATTGTCATTGAATTGAGTTTGGGAGTCTAGATATTCACTCCCAACATTGTCTGAGATATATCATTGTAGATCCATGTATTGAAATTCTCCAACAGTAGTTATCCTTAATAAAACTGCGTAGTCATAACCTTGGGTATTTTCTGTGTAACAATGATCTTCATTTTCCATGTACATGTTCTCTTGAGGCTTGTGTTGCCTAGCTTGAGTGGTTATTTCCTCAAGATCTTGTACATATTTTGCTGCTGTAACATTAATATGATGGCTATGTGCTTTTATTAAATTTTATGAGTTGATTTAACTCCTACTCCAGTTTTATTTTCATGTATTGCTGCATCCCCATTTTCGGATACTACAGTGGTATCGAAGCATAATATTGGCTTAGCCTATGGAATCTTAGCCAATATGCTAACAATAAGACAAGAAGAAGACTCCATTATTTGGAGGAAGGAAGGAAGAGAAGCTCTCAAAGCTTATTTCTCAAACTATGCAGAGTATTAAGAGAGATCTCAGGTAGATGAGAAGGGAGATGTGTAGAGAATCTCCAAGAGAATTTGAATTTGAAGAAAACTCTATATTTTCATATGATGAGTGTGAGCATGCAGCCACACATCATGATGTAGAGTGCAGTCATATGCCCATATTTTCTATGAGAGAGATAGAAGAAGAAGAAATTCCTTGGAGGGAAACTCTTAGTGATTTTTTGCAAGAATATGAATATCAAACTAAGAAGTTTAGGGATCACATCACTTTTCCAGAGTTTTGCAAGATCAAGGTGGAGAGAAGAAATCAGCATAATATGAGTGGATTTTTCCTATCTATTTTTAATGGTTCACCTATATGTTCAGCTAGAGCTTGGGTGGGGGAGCTAGACACCTATTTGCAGCAGCATCAAATTTCTGAAGATGAAGCCATAAAAGTTGTAGCACTGCATTTTGGAGGTAAGGCCTATGCATGGTGGATATTTGAATATTTTTCCTTGAAAAATGAAAATAATTCTGTTAGAAAATTATATATTACAGAGCAATGCAACACAAAAAATATGCGGAAAACACAAGCACACAAAACACATAAAACCAGAGAGACATAGATATACGTGGTTCACCTAGTTTCGGCTACATCCACCCCGAACAACCAATCCATCCTTTCTATTATCTAGCTAAATGAAGAGACACAACCTACAGCAGATCCACTGTAATATCCTATGTTCTCTCTCAAAGTCTCCCTATCTGTTTCTCACTCTAAGAATACACATCCAATACACATCCGCAATACAATGCCCTCATACAGGCAAGGGGGTTTCCTTCTAGGGAAAAAAACCATAAACTAAACATAACTTCTACCGTCAGATCATCCGCCTAATGAATGGCCCAGATTGACTAGAAATTACTATACTTTTACAAGGTAATTTTACATCTATTTTTAGATTCGGGGGTACTGCCCCTGAAACCCCCTACCAAGGGGGCAGACTCCATAAAGTCACAACTGCCCCACCTGGACCCGCCAAGAAAAGTTTAACTACAAGAAATTTTTCCACCCCATTAAGGTACAGGGGTCCAATGCTGTGATACAAAATAAACAAGATAATCAGGCTCCACAACCAATAATCTCCCACTTGGAGACTGATTGTAGCAACTCCACCGCTGCTTCATTTGATGGACAATGACTCCTCTTTGGACCTGGCTATTTCTCATATTCATCGTCATCCTTGAAGACCAATTGAAATTAAGCATAATCTCAGTTTTTTCCTAGTTACAACTTTTGTTAGCATATCTGCAGGATTTTGGCTAGTGCGTATCTTTTCTAGCTTCAACTGTCCATCTTCCAATACTGACCATATGAAATAGTACTTGAGTTGTATGTGTTTAGTCCTGGAATTAAATGTTGATTTCTTTGAAAGATGAATGGCACTTTGGCTATCACTATATTACGTGCCCATATCATGCATCTTACCCAATTCATGCATAAACCATTGTAACAAAATCATCTCTTTACTAGCCTCTGTAGCAGCAACATACTCGGCTTCTGTTGTTGAAAGTGCAACAACACTTTGGATTTTTGAAACTCAACTAACAGTTGTTCCACCTACAGTAAATACATATCCTGTAGTGCTCCTCCTATTATCTCTGTCACCTGCCATATCTGCATCAACATATCCCTGTAAAGCAATGTTTGAACCACCAAAGCATAATGCTTGATTTGTGGTACCTCTCAAATATCTGAGAATCCATTTTACTGCCATCCAATGTTCTTTTCCTGGATTATTCATGTACCTGCTTACAACTCCCACTGCATGTGCAATATCAGGCCTTGTGCAGACCATTGCATATATTAAGCTTCCAACTGCTGATGCATATGGAACTTTAGACATATAATCCATGTCTTCTTGGGTCTTGGGGCACATCTCCTTACTAAGTTTGAAATGGCTAGCAAAAGGTGTACTAATTGGTTTTGCATTCTGCATATTAAATCTTTTCAACACCTTTTGTATGTACTCATTCTAAGACAGTGTTAATTTGCGATTTTTCCTGTCTCTAGTTATTCTCATACCAAGGATTTGTTTTGCAGCTCCCAAATCCTTCATTGCAAATGAATTTGCCAATTTTCTTTTGAGCACATTTATTTCCTGCATGTTAGACCCTGCAACAAGCATGTCATCTACATAAAATAACAATATAATATAGCTGCCATCATTTTGCCTTTTCAGATAAACACAATGATCAGAGTGACATCTAGTATAACCTTGTTCAGACATAAACTTGTCAAATTTTAGATACCACTGCCTTGGAGCCTATTTTAAGCCATACAAGCTCTTCTTTAACCTACACACTAATTTTTCTTTCCCTTTGACCTCATATCCTTCTGGTTGCTCCATATAGATCTCTTCCTCCAAATCTCCATGGAGAAATGCTGTCTTTACATCTAACTGTTCAAGATGTAAATCTTCCGCTGCTACAAGAATTAAAATAGTTCTGATTGAAGTCATCTTAACAACAGGAGAAAATATTTCATCAAAATCAATACCTTTCTTTTGTGCAAACCCCTTCACCACAAGTCTAGCTTTGTACCTCTGTTTTCCTCCATTTTCTTCCTTCAGCCTGTAAACCCATTTATTCTGCAATGTAGTTTTACCTGCAGGCAACCTGACTAAGTCCCAAGTCTGGTTATGCATTAAGGAGTCCATCTCTTCTTCCATGGCTAGTTCCCACTTCTTCCTGCTTTCAACCTGCATTGCTTCTTCATAACATTCAGGTTCACCAGAATCAGTCAACAATAAATAATATAATGAAGGAGAGTATCGTTTAGGGGGTCTACTTATCCTGGTAGATCTTCTAACACCACTTTCAGGTGTTTGAGGTGCCTGTTGCTGTTGTGGTGGTTGCTGCTGTTGTGGTTGTTGATTATTATTATTTTTTGGCACCTTTACTTTTTCAGTTATCTCATCAAGAACCGTGTATTCCTTGCTTTCTTTTTCCTGTTTCTTTTTCTGCAACTGATTCTTATACAAGACCTTTTCATTGAATATTACATCTCTGCTCTTAATGATTTTGTGATTTTCATAATCATATAAGCGATAACCAAAATCATTAACACCATATCCAATAAAGGTACATTTCTTTGATTTTGCCTCAAGCTTTGTTCTATTTTCTTTATTAATATGGACAAAGACCTCACAACCAAAAGGCTTTAAAAAAGAGTAGTTTACCTTTTTACCTGTCCATGCTTCCTCTGGAATACCACCATCCAAGGAACTTGAAGGCCCTATGTTTATTAGATAAACAGCAGTATCTACAGCATCTGCCCAAAATTGTAAAGGCAATCCTGCATGCAATCTCATGCACCTTGCACGCTCCATGATTGTTCTGTTCATCCTTTCTGACACACCATTTACTTGTGGTGTTCTTGGAACTGTCTTCTCTCTACGAATTCCATGCTCTGAACAGTACCTATCAAACTCTTTGCTGCAATACTCACCTCCATTGTCTGATCTGAGACACTTCAACTTCTTTCCTGTCTCAATCTCAACCAAAGCTTTCCATTTCTTGAAAGTATAAAATACATCAGATTTATTATGAATACAATAAATCCATGTTTTTCTAGTTGCATCATCAATAAAAGTAACATAATAACGAGAGCCACCGAGAGATGATACCTGAGCAGGTCCCCATACATCTATATGCACAAGCTCTAATTTTTCGCTCTTCTTTTCTTTCCCAACTCTGAGAAATCTGACTCTCTTCTGTTTTCCATAAATGCAATTCTCACAGAAATCCAAATCAACATTATTCAAACCTGGCAGCAAATTTCTTGAGTGAAGAATTTTCATCCCCTTCTCACTCATGTGTCCGAGCCTATGATGCCATAATGCTGCATCTGCTCCTTTGGAAGTTAAAGCATTAACAGAGTTAGAAATACCATTGCATAAATACAATGTACCAACCTTTTCACCTTTTGTTATTACCAGGGCTCCTTTGGTGACCTTCCAAGTTTTATCTATGAAAGTTGTCACACAACCTTCACCGCCTAACTGCCCTATTGTAATCAGATTTTTCTTCAGATATGGAACATGCCTTACCTCCTTTAGTAGCCATTGGTTTCCATTCTGTTGTTTTACAATAACTTTACCCATTCCAACAATTTTACAGAGTTTATCATCACCCAAACGAACTTGTCCAAAATCTCCTTGAACATAGTCATGAAAATATTTCTTATCAGGTGTGGCATGGAATGAAGCCCCTGAATCTACAACCCAAGAATCAGTAACATTTTCGAAAGAAAGAATCAAAGCATTTTGTAACACATCACCTGTCACATTTGCTTCATGATTGTTTTCTTGCTGTGTGTCTCCTTCTTTTCCCTTCTGAGATCTATAGTCTTTCTTTAGGTGTCCTTTCTTTCCGCAATTCCAGCACACTATCCCTAATCTGGACTTGGATCTGCCTTTCCTTGATTTACTGCGATATCCTGAGCTCTTCCTCTTTCCATTCTTCTTCCCCTAGAATCTGCACTCAAAGCATTACCTGATGTCTCACCGGAGCTTTTCCATCGCATTTCCTCGCTAAGGATAGCACCAACAAAATCATCAAACTTTAAAGTACTAGATCCAGAGACAGAGTTACTAATGGCCATTACTAAACCATTCCAACTCTCTGGCAATGAGCACAAGAATAACAGAGCTCTAAATTCATCATCAAATTTTACCCCTACAGAACTTAACTGACGGTAACTATATTTAAATCATTTAAATGGTCTGCAACAGATCCACCTTCCGACATCTTCATATTAAATAGTTGTTTCATAAGAAATACCTTGTTTGAGGCCGAGGGTTTTTCATATAGTTTCGCCAACGTCTGCATCAAACCCTCTATTGTTGTTTCCTTCGAAATATTGAAGGCTACTGACGCCGCAAGGCACAAATCCATACTGCTCCAAGTGCGCTTTCTATCAAGAATATCCCATTCCGCATCTGGCCCATTTTTCCGCGGCTTCTTTGTTTTTCCGCTCAATGGTAGGTACCGATATTTATGATACAGATAATCTTCCATCTCGTATTTGCTACGGAAGTTTTGGCTAAAATTTCTTGACCCTAAACTTACCATCTTCCGCCATTTCTCCCACTTGAACCAGAACCCTTCTTTCTCGCGATTTTATCACCAATGACCTTCACTTTGATATCAATCATAGAAAATTATATATTACAAAGTAATGCAACACATAAAATATGCGGAAAATACAAGCATACAGAACACATAAAACCAAAGAGACACAGAGTATAATGCAAAGAGTTCACCCAGTTTGGGCTACGTCCACCCCGAATAGATAGTCCTTCCTTTCTATTATCCAGCAAAATGAAGAGACACAACTTACAGTAGATCCGTTGTAATATCCTCTATTCTCTCTCACAGTCTCCCTATTTGTTTCTCGCTTTGAGAATACACATTCGAAATACAATGCCCTCATACAAGTGAGGGGGTTTCCTTCTAGGGAAAAAAACCCTAAACTAAAAATAACTTCTACCATTAGATTATCCGTCTAATGAACAATCCAGATTGAGTAGAAATTACTATACTTTTACAAGGAAATTTTACATCTGTTTTTAGCTTCAGGGGCACTGCCCCCGAAACCCCCCACCAGGGGGGGGGCTCCATAAATTCACAACCACCCGCCCTGGACCCCCCAAGCAACATTTAATTATGGGTGGCATTTCCACCCCATTAAGGTATAGGGGTCCAATGCTGTGATACAAAATAAACAAGATAATTAGGCTCCACACCCAACAAATTCTTCTTATGCAAAGTTCACTAAGAGGGTAGTAGAAAAATTTGATGGAAAACTTTCTAAGACATCCTTGGTGAAATCAAACAAACCAAAACAAATAGAAACTTTGCACGTGTTGAGGGAAACTATAAACTCAACTCCACTTCAGAAAACTAATGAGGATGCTGACATATTGCATCATACCTTGCTAGAGGCAAGACCTAGAGGGCATGAAGATCCCTTTTGCAAAAGAGGATCCAATTCTTGGGAAGTTTCCCATTCATATTGGAGAGGAAGAAAAATTTGAGGGCAATAACGCTATCATTTCTAGAGAATATCTAGCACCTTCTGCAGAGGTAGAGGGAGCACATGCTCCAAAAAGAGGGATTCTTCTATCACTACAAGAAATTCCCCATGATCTCATATGTGGAGATCAAAGCACAACCCGTGATCAACATGTGCCACTGTTGACATATTGTGAAACCATGTAGCTAAAAGGAGGAGGTAGGGAGGATGACCAACATCATTTGATGAGGAGCACACACCCCTATCTATTTCAAAGGGTTGATGCAAAAAAGAAGGAGACTGAAATGCACAGTGAGGATAGGGACAAGCCTATCCATTCATGTATGCATTCTACTCTTGATATTGATGTCTCATTGCATGGAGGCATCTCACCGAGGAGACCACCAGATTAGCAGATGATGATGGATGCTTCACAATTGGAGGCACCACTCATTGATTCTAGAGGGGTGAGGACCTTGGGAGAGCTTGGTACAATGCTGAGAGTCTTGGGTAGACTTAAGGATAGGAGAGGAATTCTCTCAACATCATCATTACCCACTCTCATTCAAGGATTTGCGTTGTGGAAAGAGCAACATGGGAAGGATATAAGCCTTCCAATTTGCACCTTTTGCATGGGAGATGTCGAAGAGGAGGAAAACCATCTGATAGAAGTTCTTTATTATAGATCATCAGCACTATCACTATGGAGGATATATCCATATGGGAAATCCCATCTGTTGGTAGATCTTCAAAGTATCTTTTTACTTGTATGATATTGGATGACCTGTTGCATGTGGAGGGATATTCAGTTAGATATGAGGTCATCTACTATCATGGTAGGATCTTCTTATCTAGAGCTTAAAAGCTCAAGGAGAAGTTACTACAAGCAGCTCATGAATATTTCCTTTTCAGACACACTTATTCCATGAGAGCATACCACACCATCATGGAGAGGTACATTTGGGAAGGCCTTGAGGAGGAGATATATCAGCATTTGAGGAGATGCATGGATTATGTGGAGATGGAGGAGATACGTAAATCTTTGGTGGAGTTATCACAACCACCTCTTTTCTCTTTCAGAATGAGAGAGGAGCCATATATGAGCCACTCAATTTGCATAGGAAAAGCATATGGTAAGGACATTTTTTGGTTGCATAATGATTTGTATAATGAATATGTACATTCCTTAACCATATATGTGCTAGATAATTCTCAAGGGAGAATCAATATTCCTTCTAGACTTCATGGTCTACTTGAGGCCATAAGTAGTTTTGGTGATGGCCACTCCCTAGAAGGACTTGGGGAGATTACATATTTTGCAGAGCATGCTCACTTTGTACCATAAACCATACACTTTCTCCAAACTTGCGAGGAGATTTGGGCAGCAAGAAAATGGTTGAGAAGCCACACACCATGTCATTTTCTGGTGCAGTTGAGAGTCAAACTACACTAGTTGCATTTGAGGGACCATTTTCATTCTCCCTTGCTACATATGGAAGCTAGTATGATTCTCATTATGGTTCCCTATGTTGTTGTTTTTCTCATGTATGTGGGAAGCATGTTGGAAAGAGAGACACATTGATGGATGTGTCCTTGGGGGAAGTATTTCCCATAATTTTTGCATTATGTGTTCCAAGGGGAGCATGGGAGATGATATGGCCACTACAGTAAAACATTTTCTTATTTATGAGGTGGTTCATGGGATTTATTGGATACCATATGGTGATGATTTCCTATTCATCATATATGGGATGGTTTGGGCCAGCTTGATTCACAACATTGGAGAGGAGATCTTTGGAGATCTAGTCTTCATATTGCCACTTGAGGGAAACATTATTTGTTGGAAATATTGTCATTGATGGCAAAGGAGAAGAAAGGAGCAGCACTTGAACTATCACTAAGGAAAAATAACAAAGAAGAACCAGCAATAAGGAAAAGGAGATAGACAAGCAAAAAGAGGTAGCTTAGGTAGAAAATGAAGCAAAAGCAGTGAATTGAAGCTCAGGTAGCAGATGAAGCAAAGGTAGAAAATTGAAGCAGAAGCAGCAGATGAAGCAAAGATAGAAAATTGAAGTAGAAGCAGTAGTTGTGATGCAATGCGATTGGTTTGCGATGTGATGCAATGATATGCGATGAAATGTGATGAGATGAGATGCGATGCGAAGGTTTGAGTGCTTTATTATAATGTTTCGAAGATTTTCTCATGGGTACAAAAGAGTTTCATTAAAGAGATGTATTGCCAAAATTTTCCAAAGGTGTTAATGCTATTCCTAAGGTCTAGTTAAACAAACAAAAGATTAGACTGGGGCCCGCAAGGAAAGTGGCTTTTGGGAAACCATACCACTCATCTTGCACAGCTTTTGGGCCATGAGCAGTTTATTCCATTTGGAATGCGATCGTATCATATTATGACATGTCACAATACTAAAACCGCCCATTTCACATAATTTTTTAGAAATAAAAGTCAGGGGTCGAAGTAACGCGATAGCCATCCGATTTTATGTGGCGAAGATCCAACGGTGATCGCATGGGAAAAGTGCATGGACGTTTTGAAATGTTAAACAACAGGTATATTGTTAATGCAACATACGTCAAATCAAGATTGGTGAAGGTCTAACGGTGGTCACATCACACGAAAGGCGGAGTCTTAATGTTAAGGCTTAAAGCGGAAGTGCTGAAGATCGACGACGGAGATCTCATCGAAGATAGAAGATCGACAGTGGAGATCTCATCACATCGGCAAAATGGAAGAAAAAAGGAATGATAGTTTGAAATTTGTGATTGCAATTTAGCGATTGAATCACAACCGTTAGATCAAGGTTATTTTTGACCGTTGGATCAAGCACTGATTGCAGGTGGGGCCCTTCGCTCATCGCATCGACAGAAATCAGAAGACCAAAGGCACAGTAAAACACTGAATGTTGCGATTGTGATTGCGACAATGTGATGGAATGTCAACCATTGAATTGGGAAAGTTAAATGAGGCGGAGTGCCTCCGTAGTGTGGGTCCATGTAAAAGAAAAAGGGTTTAATATATGTTGGCACTGAGGTTTTTAGACCAAAACCAAAGGATGAATAAAAGGTGTTTCTTAAAAACAGTATATGAACCAATATATATATATATATATATATATATATATATATATATATATATAGATATAGATATATATATATATATATCCACCACAACGACATGAAGGAAAAGCAATGGAACAAGCCATTGAAATTTGTGTTGCGACAATGCAATTAAATCGCAATCGTCCGACCGACAATTCATCGCATCGGAACCATTGCAAAGGGTTTCATCGCAATTGGAAGTCATCGGAGGCAGCTCATCGCATCGGTGGATAGAAAGCATTTGGAAAGTGGGCCCAGAAGGTTATTTACTATGTTAAAAAGGTCTATTATTATATTGCCAAGAGAGGGTTTAAACTTTGCTTAAAGCACTTCAATTATCCATTTATGACAGTTAAACGTAATAAGTTCTAAAGGGTTTAACAAGATCATTTCATATGGTAAGTCTGTAAAGTAGATTTTGGCTTGAACCATGAAGGTTGAAGAAAGCCTCCACATTGATAAAACTGCCAGATTTAGAACATAATTTGGGAAATGCATTCTACATGCATAGAAAGTAGGAGAGTCTATAGAACTGTTATATGACATGAGTAGAAAAGACAAATGCACAGTGAGCCAAGAACTGAATGGGTTGAATTGAAATACTTATTGTAACTGAAAATGTAAAGTTGTATTTATTTTTATATTGTTTGTGATGCAATGGCAAGTCTCCAAAGGAAAAACAAAACTCCACTGAAATACTGAAATATGTATAAACTGCTATATTCCTTTGAATAAGCTGGACAAAGAAGTGAGAAGGTAGAAGGAAAAGAGTCATGGCTGTTCATTTCGAATTCCCTGTGGAATGATAATAGTCATGAGGTAATCTCTATAAATGATATTACAAAGATATACATATGAATGTTAGAGAATGGAGAAATGAGGCAGAGAGGGTAAGAAGAAAAAGGAGCAGATAGAGAAGCTGTGAAGGTTCAGAGATGATATAAGGTAGATATGAAGGCTAGTGGAAAATAGTGAAGAAGGAACAATAACAGAGCTGATATCCAGGTAAATCAACATGTGTTTTCTTTTATGAAAGAATGAGGAATTGGGTGCTTCCATGTCAAGTTGTAGCTTGATAGATGTCAGTTGTAGCTAGCTGAGGTAGGAGCCTGCTGTAGGTTGTAGCCTGTAGAAAATAGATGGGAGTTGGAGTTTCCTTGCAATTTGTAGCTTGCAGAACTGAGGTTGTAGCCTCCTATAGGTTGGAGCCTACAGAAAATCAATGGTGAGAGGGAGTTGGAGCTTGCCTTTGCATCACAACCATAATAATATGTGGTTTTCTCCCTTATGGGTTTCCACTTATATCTGGTGTCTATGTACATGATGATTATGCATTGATACTCTGTATTTAATCTACTTAATACCTACTGCTGACTAATTAAGATTGTGGTTTCACTGTACATTAAGTTAATCATGAAATGAAGATGTAAATAAGTGTAAATGAAAGTTTTACAAGACCATGAATTCATTAAACTGATTCAACCCCCCATCTCAGTTTAACAAAGGATTCAACAATTGGTATCATAGTAGGTTCCTTGTGTATCAGTTTAACAAGTAGAAGGAGATCTTAGGTCCCCAGGATGGCTAGTCTAGAAGGATGCTCAACAAATAAAGCCCCTTTGTTCACCGGTACAAATTATTCCTTCTGGAAAATAAGAATGAGGACATACATAATGTCTCTAGGAATAGAATTTTGGGCTACTATGGAATTGGGATATGCCCCAAAGGAGTTTGACTCAGAGAAACATGCCAAACTAGATTTTGTAGCTAATGCAAAAGCCAAGAATTCCCTCTTAAGTGGATTGTGTGGGGCCGAATTTATCAAAGTAATGCACAAAAAGACTGCCAAATAAATATGGGATACATTAGAAAGCATCCATGAGGGAGACAAAAAGGTGAAGATAGCCAAACTACAAGTCTATAGAGCTCAGTTTGAAAATATAAAAATGAATGATGATGAAGACATTGCCAGCTTCTTCTTAAGGGTTGCAGAAATTGTGAATAACATGAAAGCTCTAGGAGAAACCATAAAATAATTTGTAATTGTTCAAAAGATTCTAAGATCTTTACCATCCAGCTTTAACCCCAAGGTTTCTACCATAGAAGAAACAGCTGATTGAGAAACTCTAACCATGAACCAATTACTTGGAAACCTAACAGCCTATGAGACGAGACTGCCACAGAGGAAGTCAAATGTGAGGGAGGCAGCCTTTAAGATAGAAAATAACAAAGAAGAAAAAGAAGATATATGCTCTTGCTCTGATGATGAAGAGGCCAAATTTGTCAGAAAATTGGATAGAGGCTCAGGAAAATATAAAGGTAAACTTCCATTTAAATGCTTTAGCTATGGAAGAGTTGGCCACTATGCTTATAAGTGTCCTTATAAGAAAAAAAAGAATCACACTCAAGAAATAGAGCAAACCAAAACAAACAACTGGAAGAAAGGGAAGAGATTCAATAGAAAAAAATTTTATGCTCAGCAAGATAATAGTGCATTTGAAAGCTCAGATGAATTCTCCAATGAAGAGAGAACCTCTGAATTTTTATTGATGGACAAGGAAGAGCTTGAAGGATTCCCTATAGAATATGAGGAAGAAGGTGAAGTTGATCTTGAGGGGGAGATAAGAAGTGCCCTGGAGGAAATAGACAGACTTAAACTAAAGTGCAGAAAAAAGAAAGACATTCTCCTCAAATATGTAAGAAAAGAACAAAATTCAGAAGACCTCATTTAGTTGAAAGTAGAGCTCGAAGAAGCCAAGAAGGTAGAAGACACTCTACTTAAGAAAATTAAGGATAAAAGTCAGAAGAAAGAGAAATTGGAAGAAGAAGTAGTATGCTTGAGGAAGAAATTAGAAAACACCCAAAGGAAATTGTCAATAAACACTCCTCAAATGACAAGCTCTGATAAGTTGAATAAAATACTAGATGCTCAAAGATCTCCTCTGATAAAAACTGGGATAGGTTATGAAGGAGAAACAAGTAAATTCAAAGAAAAAGATAACAAGAATATCATTTTTGTAAAAGCTGTTAAGGATAATGAAGCAGCTCAGAAAGTTCCTATAGAAGTAGAAGCCTACAATGAAGTAAACAGAAACAAGAAGGAACCTCAAATTACAAAGAAAAAAATAAACAAACAGTCAACTAAAAAAGGCTCATATACTCTTGAATATATAAAATTTGGAAGCTACCAAAGGAGATTCGTCCCCCCTATGAAAAATGTCACTTGGTATGCCTGCCACAAACTGGGACATATTGTTGCATATTGTCATAAAAGGAGAATCGATTCCAACCAACAAAGGATGCAAAAAGTGAAAAGACTACCTCAAGCAACCAAATGGAGAAGACAACCCTTCATCAGGTACGCTAATTGCTTTTATGGGTATTTTTTTAACTATAAGGAGTTCAGCCATAAAGCCAAGGAGTGCAGAACGAATGGAAAAATACTGATGTATGGAAACTCAAGGAGATGGATGAACAATGGAGAATTCACTCATGTACATAATTCATTTAGAAGCATAATCAAATGCCTTGACTGCCATCAAGTTGGGCACAAGTGTCACAAATGTCCTCTTAGAGAATGTGGTCCATCATCTCAGAAAAGGTACCAAATAAAAGGAAGCATGCAGTGGAAAAATAAGTTGGATAAGTGTGACCTAGCTCTAATAGCTCAAGACCAGAAAAGCCAATGGTATTTGGACAGTGGATGCTCAAAACATATGACTAGAGATCGAAGCAAGTTTGTAACCTTTGATGAAAAGAAATCTGGGAATGTAACATTTGATAATGATAAAGCAGGGAAAATCAAAGGGAAATGCTCAGTAAGTCTGGATAATGGAAGAGGAAAGGCTCAAGAGGTACTATTTTTGGATCTTCTGAAAGCCAATCTTCTAAGTGTCAGTCAAATGTGTGACAAAGGCTCTGAGGTTCTTTTTAGAGCACAAGACTATGAAGTAAGATCAAGCACCACAGGAAAGACCTTGATCAAAGGTATTTGAATAGAAAGTAATGTCTATATACTGAAAGAAGAGAATGAAGCATGCCACCTAAGAAAAATTGATGAGTCATGGTTATGGCATAGAAGATTGGGACACCTTAACTTTGACAACATCATCAGTCTGAGCAAGAGGAAAGAAGTCAGAGATATGCCAGCAGTAAAGAAGCCTTCAAATACCATATGTAAATCTTTCCAATTGGGCAAACAGACCCGCACATATTTTAAGACCAAAGATGAACTATCAACAAGTAGGCCACTTCAACTTGTACACATGGACCTATGTGGACCTTCAAGAACTAAAGCACCAAATGGAGAATCTTATTTCATGCTGATAATAAATGAATTTTCCATAATGACATGGGCAACATTTCTCAAATATAAATCTGAAGCACTTGAGAAATTCAAGATATTAAAAGCATTGACAGAAAATAAAATAGGATGCAATATAAAGTGCATCAGATCAGACAGAGGAGGTGAATTCACGGACTATAATTTTGCATGCCTATGCAATGAGCATGGGATAAAACAACAGTTTACAATTGCAGGTACACCTCAACATAATGGAGTGGTAGAGAGACAAAATAGGTTAGTACAAAAAATTGCCAGAGCAATGATGCAAGAAAGTAACATTCCCCAAACCTTCTAGGAAGAAGGAGTACACACAGTTGTTCACATTATTAACAAATCTCATTTAAGACCAAACTGTGACAAGACTTCTTACGAATTATGGCATGGTAAACTAGCATCAATCAAGCACTTTAGAGTCTTTGGAAGTAAGTGCTTCATAAAAAATAATGATGAAAAACTGGGGAAGTTTGATGCAAGAGCTAATGAAGGAATATTTTTAGGATATGCATCCAAGAGTAAGGCTTACAGGTGCTACAACAAAACACTACACAAAATTGTGGAAATCATTAATGTAAGATTTGATGAAGATCTACCAGACAGAACAAGAAGTACAAAATGTAGCAATCCTCCAGAAGATCATGAAGAAGAGAACCAAGATAATGATGAATTGAGCAAGACAACAGAATATACTTAATTAAACTCAAAAGGTCCCTCAAGACACACTCAAAATAATCATCCAGAAGATCAAATAATTGGGGACAAGAGTGTGGGAGTCCAGACAAGAAGACAACTTGCTGAACAGACAGAAGAAGTATACCTAGCCATGATATCCCAAATAGAGCCAAAGAAGTTTGAAGAAGCCAACAAAGACAAATATTGGGTGAATGCTATGAACGAAGAATTGGACCAAATTGAGAAGAGCAATACCTGGGAATTAATTCCAAGACCCATTGGGAAAAATGTCATTGGCACAAAATGGATATTCAAGAATAAGATGAATGAACAAGGGCAGGTATTCAGAAATAAATCCAGACTTGTATGCAAGGGATATTCACAAATTGAAGGTCTTGATTATGATTAAACCTTTTTCCCTATAGCCAGAATGGAAGCAATCAGAATGTTTTTGGCCTTTGCATGTTATCATGATTTCAAGGTATATGAAATGGATGTGAAGTCTGCCTTCTTGAATGGAGATCTAGAGGAAGAAGTCTACATGGAACAACCTGAAGGATTCTCCTTAACAGATAAACAAGACTGTGTATGCAGATTAAAGAAAGCCTTATATGGGCTGAAACAAGCTCGTCGTGCATGGTATTCAAGGCTTGACAAATACTTGTAAAAACAAGGTTTTAAGAAAGGAGGATTAGACAACAATTTGTACATAAAGGAGAATGAAAATGAACTCCTAATTGTCGTAGTATATGTATATGACATCATGTTTGGTAGCAACAAAGAGAAGTTAACAAAATAATTTGCTAAATAAATGAAATCAGAATTTGAGATGTCTATGATTGGAGAGCTCACCTTCTATTTAGGACTTCAAATTCAACAAAAGAACACAGGAACATTCATCTCACAAGAAAAATACTTAAGAGAGATGTTGAAAAGGTTCCAAATGGAAGACTGCAAACATGTGTCAACTCCCATGATCACTGGATGCAAGCTATGTGCTAATGATGGATCTGCAGATATAGATCAAAGACTTTACAGATCCATGGTAGGAAGTCTGATATACCTAACTACCTCTAGACCAGACATTGTGTTGGCAGTAGGACTTGTGGCAAGATATCAAGCAGCACCAAAACAAAATCACTTACTAGCAATCAAGAGAATATTCAGATATCTACAAGGAACTACACATTATGGGATATGGTATCCAAAAAGCAAAAGCTTCACTTTGACAGCATATACAGATGTAGATTGGGCCAGCTGCATGGATGACAGGAAAAGCACAAGTGGAGGTGCATTTTATTTTGGAAAAATTCTAGTGGCATGGCTAAGCAAGAAGCAAACTTCTATCTCTCTATCTACAACAGAAGCGGAATACATAGCAGTAGCAGCATGTTGCACACAAGTAATGTGGATGAAACAAACTCTCCAAGACATGAAGGTAAGCATGGATGATCCCATTTCAATCAAATGTGACAATACAAGTGCAATAAGTATATCAAAAAATCCTGTATTTCATTCAAAAACAAAGCACATCCCTATTAAGTACCATTTCCTCAGAGAAAAAGTAGCACAGAAAGTAGTGAAGTTGGAATATGTACCAACAAAGGAACAAACAACAGACATATTCACAAAACCTCTTGCTAAAGAACCATTCGAATATCTAAGAGACAAACTAGGGGTAGTGTCTGCAGATGTTACTCTCTGACATGAAAAGAAAGCATCATTCCAGGGGGAGATAAAAAAAGAAAGCATCATTCCAGGGGGAGATCAGTCAACAAATATTGTCACAAAAGAGCCAGAGCAAGTGAGCAGTGCATGGAACAGGTCCTCAAGATCAGATTATTATGGACAATATTTGGAAACCACACTAGGAAATGTGCAACCCTTTGCCATTGATGTCAAAGGGGGAGGAAAAGCAAGCAAAAGAAGAGTATTAAAGTATTGCCATCAATGCCAAAGGGGGAGACTGTTGGAAATATTGTCATTGATGGCAAAGGAGAAGAAAGGAGCAACACCTAAACTATCACTGAGGCAAAAGAACAAAGAAGAACCAGCAAAGAGAGCATTAGACAAGAAACAGAGGCAGAGAATAGAAGCAGAGGCAGCGAAGGCAGCAAACAGAGGCAGCGAACTGAAGCCGAGGTAGTGGAGGAGAGAATAGCGCACATCACAATCGGCGGGTAGAGTAATACAGAAGGTATGCGAAGTTGCGATTGTTGATATTGCGATGCGATCGCATATCGCAATCGGCGAAACATAAAAGGAATTGGAAAGTGTTTGTATTTGCGATGCGATGTGATGTGATGATATGAGTACATGGGTACAAGGAAAGTGTTTATTATAATGTTCCGAAGGTTGTCACATGGGTACAAAAGAGTTTTGTTAAAGTGATGTATTGCCAAAACATTTCCAAAGGTATTAACGCTATACCTAAGGTCCAGTCAAACAAACAAAGGTAATTAGAGTGGGGCCCGCAAGGAAAGTGGTTTTTCAAACCCATACCACTGGTTTCACGTAGCTTCTGGGCCATGAGCAGTTTATTCCATTTAGAATGTGATTGTATCATATTACGACATGTCACAATACTAAAACTGCCTATATCACGTAATTTTTGAGAATTAAAGGTTAGGGGTCGAAATAACGCTATAGCCGTCTGACTGCGGAGAAGATCCAACGGTGATCGCATGGGAAAAGTGCATGGACGTTTGGAAATTTTAAACAGCAGGTATATTGTGAATGCGATATCCGTCGGATCAAGATTGGTGAAGATCTAACGGTGGTCGCATCACGCGAAAGGCGGAGTCTTAATGTCAAGGCTTAAAGCAGAAGTGTTGAAGATCGACGGCGGAGATCTTATCGAAGATAAAAGATCGACGGTGGAGATCTCATCGCATCGACGATCTCACATCGCATCGGCGGAATGGAAGAACAAAGGAACGATAGTTTGAAAGTTGTGATTGTGATTGAGTGATTGAATCACAACCATTAGATCACAGTTATTTGTGACCATTGGATCGAGCATTGATTGCTGGTGGGACCCTTCGCTCATCACATCAGTGGAAATCAGATGACCAAAGGCACAGTGGAAGACTGAATGTTGCGATTGCGATTGCGAGAGTGCGATGAATGTCAACCGTCGAATTGGGAAAGTTAAATGAGGCAAAGTACCTCCGTAGTGTGGGCTCCATGTAAAAGAAAAAGGGTTTAATATATGTTGGCACCAAGGTTTTTTAGACCAAAGCTGAAGGATGAATAAAAGGTAAGCCGGTAAGTATATATGAACCAATATATATATATATATATATATATATATATATATATATATATATATATATATATATATATATATATATATATATATATATATATATATATATATATCAATGAAGTGTGGGGCCATCACATCGGCCGCGGCGGAGAACGATGGAACAAGCCATTGAAATTTGTGTTGCGACAATGCAATTAAATCGCAATCGTCCGACCGACAATTCATCGCATCGGAACCATTGCAAAGGGTTTCATCGCAATTGGAAGTCATCGGAGGCAGCTCATCGCATCGGTGGATAGAAAGCATTTGGAAAGTGGGCCCAGAAGGTTATTTACTATGTTAAAAAGGTCTATTATTATATTGCCAAGAGAGGGTTTAAACTTTGCTTAAAGCACTTCAATTATCCATTTATGACAGTTAAACGTAATAAGTTCTAAAGGGTTTAACAAGATCATTTCATATGGTAAGTCTGTAAAGTAGATTTTGGCTTGAACCATGAAGGTTGAAGAAAGCCTCCACATTGATAAAACTGCCAGATTTAGAACATAATTTGGGAAATGCATTCTACATGCATAGAAAGTAGGAGAGTCTATAGAACTGTTATATGACATGAGTAGAAAAGACAAATGCACAGTGAGCCAAGAACTGAATGGGTTGAATTGAAATACTTATTGTAACTGAAAATGTAAAGTTGTATTTATTTTTATATTGTTTGTGATGCAATGGCAAGTCTCCAAAGGAAAAACAAAACTCCACTGAAATACTGAAATATGTATAAACTGCTATATTCCTTTGAATAAGCTGGACAAAGAAGTGAGAAGGTAGAAGGAAAAGAGTCATGGCTGTTCATTTCGAATTCCCTGTGGAATGATAATAGTCATGAGGTAATCTCTATAAATGATATTACAAAGATATACATATGAATGTTAGAGAATGGAGAAATGAGGCAGAGAGGGTAAGAAGAAAAAGGAGCAGATAGAGAAGCTGTGAAGGTTCAGAGATGATATAAGGTAGATATGAAGGCTAGTGGAAAATAGTGAAGAAGGAACAATAACAGAGCTGATATCCAGGTAAATCAACATGTGTTTTCTTTTATGAAAGAATGAGGAATTGGGTGCTTCCATGTCAAGTTGTAGCTTGATAGATGTCAGTTGTAGCTAGCTGAGGTAGGAGCCTGCTGTAGGTTGTAGCCTGTAGAAAATAGATGGGAGTTGGAGTTTCCTTGCAATTTGTAGCTTGCAGAACTGAGGTTGTAGCCTCCTATAGGTTGGAGCCTACAGAAAATCAATGGTGAGAGGGAGTTGGAGCTTGCCTTTGCATCACAACCATAATAATATGTGGTTTTCTCCCTTATGGGTTTCCACTTATATCTGGTGTCTATGTACATGATGATTATGCATTGATACTCTGTATTTAATCTACTTAATACCTACTGCTGACTAATTAAGATTGTGGTTTCACTGTACATTAAGTTAATCATGAAATGAAGATGTAAATAAGTGTAAATGAAAGTTTTACAAGACCATGAATTCATTAAACTGATTCAACCCCCCATCTCAGTTTAACAAAGGATTCAACATTGTGTAGCTGAGTGGTAGGTCTCTACACTTTCATAAGTGGAGAGATGGATAGCATGGGGTAGGCTATTTTGTCTTTCAAATTCGGATATTCAACCCACTTCAATTACGGGGAGCCAAAGGTGGAGGAGAATTTTCAGGAGTTGCCATGTTGCGAGGTAGCTCATTTTGTATGGATGATAGCCTCAAGATGGAGGATTCACAAGGGAATGATGATTCCCAATGCATTTCAGATCCCATGCCTCAAAGGGACCTCTAGGTAGTACCTTATTGCCTCCTCAAGTACTCTACTCACTCATGATGATAGCTATTTAGCTAGCTTGCATGCTTGGGAGAGGAAATATGGAGATTTATTGAAGAGACAACATCTCATTCCTTGGAGGAGTTCATCATATGTGGATGCTACAGTAGGAGGAGGGGAGGCTTCTCAGTTCTTTCCTTGCGGATTCTTGAGGAAAAGCAACATTTGTGAGGGGAGGACTGTAATATTCCAAATTTAGCAGGCAACTAATTGGAATATTGATTTTTGTTTTTATCACCTAGTAGTTGAACAAATGGGTAAGGAGGCCCATGAATATTAGAAATATGAATAAAATACATCAAAATGTGGAAAGGGATCATCGTAGAAGATGGATTTTACACCCTCATGTGTGAAAAGGGACATTTGCAGGTGGACAAGGTCAAGTTTAACCAAGTCAACAGCGCTGGAAAGGAAGGTGGAGATCATCTTTGGAGACAACGTAGTGATATTGGGAGGAAGATTCCTTGGTGGAGGAAACCATAATGAGTGGGACCCAAGGTGAGAGGGCTTCCATTTGTATAAAAGGAGGGCAAGGCAGCCATAGCAAGACATGATGAAATGGATTATTGAATTTGTGGTCTGCATGACTATTGTGCTTTCTTCAACTGTATAGTTGAGATTGTTGTGTTTCTTAGCACAAGGCATTCCTATTTAGGAATTCCTTCTCCTTTCAAGAGAGGCATCTTGAGGTATCTTGTAATTAATTTTTCCACATCTAATCTTGAGGCCAGGCTACCTCCTTCATCTACAATGCAATTATTTTTTAGATCTGGGTTGTTTTGCAGGGTGTTGCAGCGAAGGGTTCACAACACCAATTCTAGAGCTTATTTTTCAGAGAAGGAAGTTTGATTTCCTTTGGGAAATCAGTGAGGAAGATTTTGGAGCTTATTTCAGATCTTGGAACTTGGCCAACATATTTTATTTCACCTACAACGTAGTATCCCTCAGTGACTGCATTATTTATGTGACCATTTGCAGTGAGGTGTTGCAGTGTTTATTTGGAGGGTGAGATCTTCAGTGTTAGGATCAGCCTTTCACTTGGAAGATCCATTGGAGGAGGTCTATTCATATTTTGCATCATATTCATCCATCTCCATCCAGTTCTTGAGTTGAAGCTGTTACTCAGCCCTAGTGCTGCACTACAACATTTTTTCCATTTTTCATATTTCAAGAAATCCTTTCTGGATTGTCATTGAATTGAGTTTGGGAGTCTAGATATTCACTCCCAACATTGTCTGAGATATATCATTGTAGATCCATGTATTGAAATTCTCCAACAGTAGTTATCCTTAATAAAACTGCGTAGTCATAACCTTGGGTATTTTCTGTGTAACAATGATCTTCATTTTCCATGTACATGTTCTCTTGAGGCTTGTGTTGCCTAGCTTGAGTGGTTATTTCCTCAAGATCTTGTACACATTTTGCTGCTGTAACATTAATATGATGGCTATGTGCTTTTATTACATTTTATGAGTTGATTTATCACTCCTACTCCAGTTTTATTTTCATGTATTGCTGCATCCCCATTTTCGGATACTACAGTGGTATCGAAGCATAATATTGGCTTAGCCTATGGAATCTTAGCCAATATGCTAACAATAAGACAAGAAGAATACTCCATTATTTGGAGGAAGGAAGGAAGAGAAGCTCTCAAAGCTTCTTTCTCAAATTATGCAGAGTATTAAGAGAGATCTCAAGGAGATGAGAAGGGATATGTGTAGAGAATCTCCAACAGAGTTTGAATATGAAGCAAACTCTATATTTTCATATGATGAGTGTGAGCATGCTGTTAGTCATAAGTATTTTGCATCTGTTATTGATGACTAAATTCCTAGCTGAGTTTTCTAGAAGCTGATCTCCATATGTCAATTTTTCATCTAGAAAACCCCCATATACTTTTTTCCTTCTTACCTTTTCAGTCCGCCCATGACAGGACGAAACCTCATTAACAAATCCTACCTAGCCTCAGCCATACTAGTCTGCCCACTAGCTCCAAGAAGACAATCCAAATCTATTAAGAAAACCTCCCCTAAGTTAGGAAGTGGCGCTTTAAGGCATTTCACCCTTGGCAACCATCAAAGAGACAAAAAACCTCCATCTGCTAAAGACCAGTCACAACCAATCTTCCACTCTGCTAATGAAGTTAGTCACAGCCCTAAGTCGCACCACTTATACACCCTTAAGTCTCAGCAATACACAGACCATAATCTCAAGCTGATTTTAGGTGTTTTACATTGTTTGATGGATTTTACAAGTACAGGAGACATGTCAGCATCTCAGAAGACTATTTTCAGCTACACATGAGAAGACAGTTGCTTCTCAATATGATCATGAGCCTGAGATGCATCTGTAGGGCAAATAGTTATTCATCAAACTCTTGCGACCTCATTCACAGCCTGAAAGAATAGCAGAAGAAAAAGCAACACTGTCAAGAGGCTGTTGATAAGTCATGGTTAAAAACCTCCTTCATCTATACGCAGAGGGTTAAGGCGCCTCCTTCATCTACAAGCATAGGGCAATGGCCAATGTTTGACTTGAAAAATTGTAACTGACTGTAATACAAGATTTTTTTTCAGCAAACAGTGAGACAGTGACTAGGGCAGCCTTTATATACTGAGACAGAAGGTTGACAAAGCACAAAATTTTTTCCAAATGAAGGGCCTCCTTCATTCATAAGCAGAGGGCTAGGGCATTGACTATTTTCAAAGTTTGATTGAACAGAGAAAAATGTGAAGAGAACAAAAAGGAAAAAGAAGGGGTACCACTAACATCAAAGGAGTTCAAGCTCATCTCTTAGCAGGTTTTCTCTCAAAGGACAGTCTGCAACTCCAACAAAACAAAATTTTAAGAATAGTTGATGAGGTGAATCATTGCATAGGTGAAAGGACATAATAGTGATTATGTTTCAAAGTATTGGTTTGCTCCATTCATAAAAAGGTGCCTTTCAAATGGGTTTATCATGGTTGACAAAGAAAATCTAGGCGTATCTCCTCAAGAGGCATTACAACTAAAAACAATTGTTCACAATATGCAAAAATGGTGCTTTAACATACTGTTAGTTTCTGGAGGAATATCTTAAAAAAAATATAGGTGTTTATTATTTAAGGGCAAGAAACACCATATTGGTACATTTTGAGCAGAGGAAGTGTGTTGGAAAAGGCACCCTTCTTGATCAACAGACCATGGCAAAGTCTGAATAAATCCAAATAAATTGTTAGCACCTACAGTTGAAAAAATAAATAAATTGATGAGGCACCTAGAGGCAGAAATTGTCAACCAAGTTGAAAAGATAAGGCATCTCCTTTCAAATGAGAAAGCAGTTTTCAGTGTTTTTTTTAACAGATTTAGAGTGGATTTTACATAATGAATATCACCAACAGTGTTAAAAAAAGTGACAAAAGATGATCCACAGTTCATTGAGGTATTTTTCAAAGTTGGAGCTTCTGTGTTAAATTGTCACTAAAGGAACAAAATTGGCAGGGCTCACCTCTAAAACCTATATGCATGGATGGTTTAAAAGCGTGAAAACCCCGCTGCCAACATCATTTCGAAAAGAGTGGGCCCCTCTCAAACGCAGTCAAAATTGTCCCAAGTTTCAAAAGTGCACCAAGGCATTATTGCAAAAAGCAAAAAATTTGAAAGCCCTTACAAAGACTAGCCAAGAGGTTTGATTTCATTTTGCATTTCTAAATGACAAGAGGCTGTGGCCTTTGTGTTTTTTTTTTTTTTTTAAAGGGATAAAAACCATGGAAAAATCATTTGGCAATCTCCCAAGCATGAGAAAAACGTTCCTTTGAAGTTCACAAGGCCGAAAGACAAGTTTCAAATCGGTTTGCAGAATTTTGAACGAGTTTGAAAGTGTTTTAACTTGCACGACGCTCCTGTACAAGCGTGCGGTGCTCCTAGGCATAATTTTTACACTGCGCTACAAAGGCGTGCGGCGCTCCTATGCGAGCACACGACACTCCTATAGCTGCGGGTCACAAGGGCCCGACAACGACCCGACAAGTCACCCGACCATGTTTTTGCGTGGCGCTCTTTTCCTCTGGAGTGCCGCGCACCTGTTGACAATTCAAATGCCTCCTAAATGAGTGGAAAAACAGTCCAAGTTCTTCAAATCAACAGCATCATCGATTTCTTAAGTTAATTTGCTAAAGGTTGATATTCAGAAGATGGAAAGGCAGTTTTCTAAAGAAGCAGGGGTTTTATATTGAAAGGGCGCATTTTGCAAACATCCAAAAAACATTGTTTCCTTATTAAAACAGTGGGTTGACAGAGTTCAGTTTAAAGAAGGCATTTCAAAGACAGTGAGGCAATTTGGTGTTTCAAGAGCGCATTTAGCCCAAGATGCCGCCCAAGCAAGATAGCAGAAGTGGTTTACACAAGAGATATGAACCAATTTCTACTGAGGAGGTCAATGTACATCCATCCATCCTTTTCAATTTTCATGAGGTGGGTTGTTTGGAGTTCTGCCAAAAGGTACATGAGGTCAAAAGTTTCTCGCCCTTAACACACTTATGCGCCTTGAGGTTCAAAAGAAAACATTTCCAAGTGGCAGGCCTTGATTTCAAGTTCTCCTCTAGGTCTGTATCCAAAGCCACTAAAATCCCATACCTTGGTGAAAAATGGTTCAAGCAAGCCTATCTAGACTTGGATGAATACAAGCCTTTCATCAAGCCTGAGCATAGAGAAACATGCACTGTTGTTTTTCCTTTCTCTCATCTTCTTGCCAGCTATGCCACTCTTATGAAGATCATAATGAAGTATTTCACCTGTGAAGGGAGATTCTTTTGAGTTTATTCCTACCATGTCCGGCTGTTGATGCACTTCACTAGAACAAAGCAGCTCAATCTCCCTTACTACTTATGCAAAAGCATTGAGAAAATGGCCTCCTTATTCCAGAAGAAGCCTCCATCACAACATGTGGTTTCTCTTTTCCATCATTCTCTGATTAAAATCATCATCCTTCACCAGCTGGAGAAGAAAGAGGTTTCTTGGGATATTTTCATTAGTCACCCAGATTTCTACACTATTCCTCCGATCCATACATCTCCCACATCACCTACTCATTGCCCCTTACCTTCCTCCAGCAGACCTGCTCCTAGAAGGCTCAAATTCACCACTGAACAGTCAAGAGAGCATGGAGAAGGAGAAGGAAGTGGACAACCAAAAGAGGAAGGGCATGAGCATGAAGGATGGGATGAAGAGGAGCAAACTGAAGATGAGGAGCAACAGCAGGACAGTGGGGAAGGACAGCAGTTTGAGCAACAGCTTGAGCCACAAATTGAGCATGAAATTGAAACACAGCAGCAGCTTGATCTTGATGCTCAAAGGCAGTAGTTTGAGCCACAAATTGAACAAGAGATTGAGGCATAACAACAACATGGTATTAATGATCAAGGGCAGAATTTTGTGCAGTATGATGTTGAGGAACATAGGCAGCATAAAGAAGACAAACATCACCTACCCTCCTCCAAATACACAGCAGTTTCAAAAGGAAGGGAAATCTCAAGAAGGTGACAAACAAAATGACAAAGGCAAAGCAATCATGCCTTCTTCTCCTGAAAAGGCTAAGCCCAAGACATCAAGAAAGCAAGTGCCCAAGGTGGTCACTTCAAAAGTGACAAGAACTATCTGGAGAAAAAGAAATTCGCCAAAGAAACCTCTCACTAACTTGCGAAGGAGGAAGAGTGCAAGATTAGCCTTCAAGGGCAAAGGGAAAGGCAAGATAGGAGAAAGTCAAGAACATGGAGGTGCATTGGCTATCATCCCAATCCAAAGTGATGACAGTGATAATGAAGCCCGCATTCTGGAAAACCTTCTAATCCATCGAGAGGGTCAAATTGAAGCATTGGAGAATGACCTTCATCAGGCAAAGAACTTCAATCATTTCTTGGAGATCCAAAATAGACAAATGAGTGTCCATATGGCTATTTATAAGACACGAGAAATTAAATACAAGAATGAGGTTGCCAAAGCACAAGCAAGAATAGAGGAGCTCATAGGTGATTTTGATAAGGATGAAGAAGAAGACCGGCCTAGACAGAGAAGGCCTAGAACCATAGGGCTTAGAAGAGCCCTTGAAAATCAAAAGGAAGAAGAACAAGCCCATCTTCAATCCACTCCCCTCACTGCACTACTTGAGCAAGAAATTGAAAGAAATAAAGAGGCATGGCTAGAAAGAGCCAATAAACATTTGGAGATGAAGCTTGAGAAGGAAAATAGAGACTTGGAGCTGCAAAGGAAGATGACACAACACTGTCAAAAGCTAAATCAGTTTGCCCGGCGCAAGCTAAAGGCCACTCAAGAGAAACTGAAGGAAGCAAAGGGGAAGTGCCCAGCACGGAAAAAGAAGAAGGGCACATCAGCACTCGAAATTTTGGCTTCAGTTTCGGAGCATGTTTCCAAGGACCCTTGAGGGTCATGCACACCAATTTTGGGCCCATTTTGACAACTTTTGGTTTTTTGGCATTTTTGAGTTTTTGATCAAAAACTCATAAATTCGCCATTTCATTTTGAGGATTCATCAAGGGTGGAAAATGATATCATTGGATGCCATAATTTCATGATCATTCCCTCAGCAATTTTCATAACATTTGGAGATCATTTGGCCCCTCAAAACGATGAAAAAGGCTCTCTTTTTGCACACTCTACCCGGTCTATCAGCATACTGCAATTTTCTGGTTTTTTACACACAGGTGCATATTTGGAGAACTTTCAGGCATCAGATTGGGGAAATTTCATTTGTGTTGGAAAGTAGACACTCAGAGCTTTCCAATGAGCTATCATGAACCTATTTTCAACACCGGGAAGGTTGCCAAATGTTTCCGAGAAGTCGGGGGACCTTTTGCTGATGAAAATTTGAAGTATTTTTGTAATTTTTGAACCTCTAAAATTTGCTTTTTCCAAATGTGCGTTTAGCTATTTTTGCACATGAAAAATGATGCAAAGTCAATATATTTCCCATTTTTAGCATTTTTTTAGATATTTTATGAGATATTTTTTGCCTTGGGCTTTGCAAAGCCTCAAGGACAAGATTAGATATTTTGATTAAGCCAATAGGATGGCAAGTTGAACCATGAGGTTTTCCTCACTTGAGCCTATATATTCCAAAGGCTTTCATTGTAAAACAAGGCTGAACTTGAGAAGAGAAGCAATATATGGTCATATGAGCTTTGGAAGGAAATACTTGTGTTATGCTTTTGGATTGCCTCTTGGATGTTCTTGGATGAATGAAGAAGTATTGTTGATGGATTCCATGACTTGGTAGAATGGTATAGTGTCTCTTGCTTTGTTGTTGTCTTCTAGTTTTCATTCATGAATACATATTTCTTGCTTGCTATAGATCAGTAGAGAGAAAATTTGAGACATGCCCATGGAGGCACCTCAAATTTCTTGTTTTTTCATAGCTTCTTTGTTTTCTTCTTCCTAAGTAACATTAAAGAATTCTTGACTGCTCTTTAAATATTTAGGATATTGTTGCTTATTTCATTCATGGTTTTATACATGCTAAGAAGGACTTATGGTATGCCCTACTTACCTATGGCTAGCTATAGTTCCATCCATGAAATTTCTCTTTGACTGATTAGATTATCATTTTGTTTGAACCAAGGAGGCCTAGTTTCAATCTAGCCCTTTTCCTAAAACTATGCAAATCTTGTTGCTCAAAGTGCCCAATAACTTGAAGTACTATGTTTAGGTGTTCCGGCATAGTGTTTTGAGTTGTTTTTCTTCCTTAAGTGTTTTCCCCAAAGTCTGAAAGCCATTTCCCAAAGTTAGAGGGTCTTATACTTCTATGCATGGCTTGAATGTTTATTTATATGTATTGATTAGCTTATAGTTACATTTTTCATGACTAATGGTTTGTCCTACCATGTTTATGTCTGTTATTAAACTAGTTATGCTTGAAATCCTTCGTCGTTCACAAAATTGATGTCCATTTACTCCATTTTGCCCAAATATCCTTTTTACCTTGAATCAAATCGACCCTTCAACAACCTTGTATCGTCATCTAATAGCTTTCTTGACCTTTTGATCCCATAGCCTAGTTAATCTAACATCTTGTTACCTATTCCATATCTTTGATCATTTTCATCCCTCACAACTTAAAAAACCAAAACCAAAAAACAAACTCCATAACTAGCCATAATGTAATCCTAGTGGGCCACAATGTAATCCTAGCCGACCTAACAATAATAATTTAAGGGCACAATAATAACAATAAGGGGGGCTACACTAACATAATAAGGGGCTACACTATTAATATAGAGACTTAACATGCCCCTCTCCTTCAAACAAGTGTTGTCCTCAATGCTTGATTATTTCTTGATGCTTCTGTATAAAATTCTCATCCTCCCATGTGAAATATTTTACAGGAAAGTTCTTCCACTTGTTGAGATACTCTGACGAAGAATTGATCGTACTTGTCGAGTTCTTGTTCTATGACTTCTTGCCGCTTGTTTTGATGTGTTGTTGATCTTCTTGTTGTTTAATTAGATTCTACACCAAAGTTAGGTTATCCTTTGAGAGTTGGAGAACTTGTTGTTGATGCTCGATGTGATCTTCCACTAATTTATCATCCATATTAGCTATTATTTGATCCTTTAAACCATCCAACTTAGCCTCCATTTCTACTTTTAAACCATCTATGTCATCTTCAATTTCTCGCCATTAAGATTGGGCTTTTTGCATAATGCCAGTAATTTGATATCTCATCTTATTTGTTCCTCTTCATAGATATAGTATAGCTTTTGAGATTAATGGATATGAATTATTTTTGGAGGCATAATAGCACCCATTACTGACAAAAATTCTTCAATATTCCCTTGGAATCAATTCAACTTGATTCTTCAAACAAGACTTATGCAATTCGGGCAAAACAATACACACCTTTTACTTGCTTTGAGGAGCTCGATATTGAAATTGAATGATCTTTGTAATTGAAAATCTTAAATATCTGAAATTTATCTCTATAGTAGTACTCTGAAGCTTCTTTCAAATGCCATAGGTTTGATCTAATTTTGATTCTCCAAGACAAAGTTGTGTCCAATCTCCCACAATGACCTAATTCTGGACTATTTCAGTAGAGCACACTTGTAGGACTTGCCATGTGTCATTGTTTCATCCTTTGTCTCTAAAATTGATAGCCAAGAAACTACAGTCCGTGTGCTTATGAAAAATTTTCACGGCACACAAATCCAATTCCTAGAGAGATAGTTATTGAACTTTTCCCACGATCACCTATTTGAGATGCAATTCAGGAGCCTGAAAAAGCACTATGTTCCACAGATCATATATCCAAAAATATTGCGAAACAAGCTCTGAAATTTTTTGACGAATGTCCTCAGGATTTTAGCTTCGCACCATATGAATTTTCGATTCTGAACCTTCGTAGAAAAATATTTATAGCGAAAATGCCACGATGACCTGTTTCGGAGCTTGAAAAAAGACTTAACTTCCACAGATGATATCTCCGAAAATATTGTGAACCAAGCTCTAAAATTTTTAGAAAAGCTTCCCTAGGATTTTGGCTTCGCACCCTAAAATTTTCAGCTTCTGAAAGTTCGTAGAAAAAAAGTTATAGCGAAAATGCCACGATGACCTGTTTGGAGCAGCGAAACCCTAGAATCCCAAGCTCTGATACCAAATGTTGTGTAACCAGCTCCAAAAATAGAAGAAAAGAGATATGAACGCCTTAGAAATAAGCCACTTCGAGGGGGCAACCTCCAATGCATTACATAAATGAACAATTCTTGGATGATACAATTTACAAAACCTCCTTTCTATATATAGGAGTCCATGGGGCCATAATGTAATCCTAGTGGGCCACAATGTAATCCTAGCCAACCTAACAATAATAATTTAAGGGCACAATAATAACAATATGGGGGTTAAAGGGGTACAATAATAACAATAAGGGGGGCTACACTAACATAATAAGGGGCTACACTATTAATATAGGGACTTAACAGCTGAAGAGCACGCCCGAAATATTGAGGATTTACTTGACCTTTATGACATAGAAGAAGATAATGTGCGTATTAGAATGTTTGCCTTATCATTACAAGGAAAAATTAAGAGTTGGTTTACAGACCTTCCCACTGCAAGCATTACCAATTTTCATCAGTTCACTCAAATATTCCTAGATAGGTGGGTGGTCATAGGTAATAAAGTTCTCATCATAAAGGAGTATAATCAGTTAAAAAGAAAACCAAGGGAAACAATACAAAAATTTTCAGCCAGGTTCAATAAAGTATACCATGCAATGCCTGCTAACCTAAAGCCACCCCTCGGATGTGCTCTCTTGCACTACCCAGATTCTTTTGACCCAGAGTTGGTTTTCCAGATAAGAAACAAAGATCCTTTGACCCTAGAAGAAATGCAAAGGATATAATTTGATGTAGAATTCAACATAAAAAATAGGGAGGCATAGCTAAGAATAATAGAGAAAGACAAAGAAAATCAAGAAAGACAAGCATCTTTAGAGGAAAAGTTGAAAAAATTGGTATGTATGTTAGGAAAACTAGAGCATTTACTAGATAGGAAAAGAGAAAAACACAAGGTTAACACTGCTTATTCAAACCAACCTACACTTCTTCCTCAGGTTGAACACACTCGACTATCACAAGACAAGAGTTATAAACAAAATGTGCCAAATGGGAAAGTTGCAAATAAAAACATAGAGGAATGCCCTGAAGAAACTATCAGCCATTTTGAAATCACATATTATGAAATGGAAGAAGAATCAAAACCTTTGGATTCTCTACCCTTATGCTTTAAATCATTCCAGAATTTGAAAGAAAATTTGCACCCTAAAGATATCTCAGCAGTTATTCAGGAAAACCCTGCTCAAGTTAGCTCTCACCTAAATCAAGAATGGCTGATTGAAGAGAATTTCAAATTTGAGATAGAAGATAAATCAAAACCTATAGGGTCTCTACCTTTATGTTGGGAGTAATTTGAGTTCATAAAATCCAACTGGCCCCCTAAGAATCTATCAGAGGAAACTCATGAATCCCATGTTTATTATCCCAAGCATCAAGAAGAGTTGAGTAAGGTTGAATTCAAATCTGAGATAGAAGATAAAGTAAAACCTGTAGGATATCTACCTTTATGCTGGGAGTCATTTGAGTTCATAAAATCAAATTGGCCTCCTGAAAATATATCAGAAAAAACTCATGAATTACATGCTAACTATCCTCAACATCACAAAGAATTGGTTAAAGATGAAAACAAGCAAGAAATGAAAGAGAACCCACAGGATCTCTCTAAGGGCATAAGTGGTGATTCATCATCTCTCATAGGTGAAGCCCAAAAAGACATTCATCTTTCAAATCATATTTCCCAAGAGAAAGAGGATTACTATAGAGAAATGAAAATGCATCCCTTTTTAACTGAAGATGAAATAGATCAACTTATAAACATGCAGACAACCTCTGAAACTTCATATAACCAAAAATTTTCTGATCTGTCTCCTGTTAATCTTGCATATCATAAGTCAAAAAGTAGATTTGTAAATCAATTTGAAGAAAATAAATCTGATAATCCAATGTGCATGGTTTGTGATATTAATTATAATGATGATCTTCCAAGGTTTGATAAATATTTTGATGATGATTTCCAAACAGAATCTAACCTTGCAGAAAACTCAGTTTTTGATTTTTGGGAGGAAGCTCAGTGTCATAAACTTGAGAAAAGTAAGCAGCCATTACAGGTTATCTATGACACTGATGAGGAGAGCCTTCAGAGTTTAGAAGTAAGTGAAGAGTCTCAGACTCTTTTCTCTACTTCACTTCAGTCTGTCAGAGATAACATGCACATGATTGGAAATCAACAGTTTTTCAGCTTTGATGATGAGGTTGAGGAAGATGATGAAATCCTCGAGCAAGTTGTAAATGAGAAGCCTTTTCCTGAAATAGTTGAGGAAATCATTTTGGACATGGAATCTTCCTTAACTCCATATTTTCAGCCACCAAGTTCCATTGAGTTACAAATTGCAGATGAAGAAGTAGAGGTTGATAAACACATGGGAGTTGTTACACTGTCCTTTCAAGATAATTTACTGTCAAAGTGTATCCTTGCTCATCAACCTGATGACCTTCACACATTTTTTAGTCCACTTAATCATAACACATCAGCTTGGAAAGAAAACTACACTGCAATACATGATGAGTCTGACAGTTTGAGTGATCATGAAGAAGAGTTGCTTTACCAGGGGGGTCCCAAATATAGCCAAGTGGAAGAAAGAGTAGTCTCGAATGAATCCTATATCTCAAATCCTCTAAATCAAGTATTATTCCAAGATCCATTTGTTGTTTTCCTTGAGAAGTCTGAAAGAATAGTCTTGAATGAATCCTATATCTCAAAACCTCTAGACCAGGTATTATTCCAAGATCCATTTGTTGTTTTCCTTGAGAAGTATGAAAGAGTAGTGGGTTCTATCATGAACAAGTTGCTACCAAGAATGAGAAAAAATTTAAGCACTACTGTCTAGAAACAAACCAAATGGGAGTGGCCTTTTCATTATTTCTGCATCATGAAAGAACTAAACCAGAATCACCCATGTAATCATCTACTTGACAGGTTACATTGGAAAGAAGAGTTCACCAAACAAATGTCTGTTGTGTATAGATTAGTTTAGGCTAGGATAGATAGATAGCTGTGAAAAATAAGCTCAGCCTTGTGAACATCTTTTCAGTTTTAGTTTGTTTGAAGAAAAATTTAAAAAGCAGAAAATACAAAAAAAGTAAAAAGTAGAAAAAGAGGGCAGTTTCTAAAAACAATGGTAAAGCCCCATGTTCCAAAAAAAAAAACCTTCAGAAAGCGAAAAAGTCTAAATGCCGCTACTAGTACTTCAATGTCTTATTCAGCTATCTAGACTAATCATAGCTAAGCATGTTTAAATTTAATTGTTGATAAGTTAGTGAGTGAAAAAGATGGTCAAAATTGTGTAAGATTGACTTATCACAGAGAGTAGATTAGGAAAATATTCTGGATCCACACGCCCAAAACAGAACCAAAGAGAGAAGCGAGGGATGAAAAACACATTATACATCTTAGCCCCGCTTTTCTAGATTTTCTTTTTGCAAAATAATATTTGTGTGCAGTTTGTCCTTTCATGCCGCAAATACATGACAAATCAAACTATTTAACCTTGATTTGATCATTTTAAATTTCGTGTTTTAGATTAGAGAAAAAAAATCATATCAAACAGTCTAATATTGACAGTTGATCTAGTTTAGGTAGAATAAATAAGGATTTCATTAGTTTAATCTGAGCTCCCAGTAGATATAAGTGTAGAAATAGATAGGTTCATTTTGCAAAAAGAAAAATATGCATTATCAAAAGGCTGCTAGTTCAAATGCACCAAAGAGAAGAAGAAATGTTAGGAAAGATAGTGGGGTAGGTAGAAATATCATTGATGCTAATCATGCTGTCACTTTTTAGAAGCAGCATCAAAGAAGGATGAAATTCTCCCTAATGGGTAACGCACTAGTCTTCATAAGCCAAAGATATGAGATTCTGGACACCTCCTGAAAAGGAACTGCCCTCCCCAAATGGAGCCACTGTTAGTCATCAGTATTTTGCATCTGTTGTTGATGATTGAATTCCTAGCTGAGTTTTCTAGAAGCTAATCTCCATATGTCAATTTTTCATCTAGAAAACCCCCATAGACTTTTTGCCTTCTTACCTTTTCAGTCTGCCCATGACAAGAAGAAACCTCATTAACAAATCCTACCTAGCCTCAGCCATACTAGTCTACCCACTAGCTCCAAAAAGACAATCCAAATCTATTAAGAAAACCTCCCCTAAGTTAGGAAGTGGCGCTTTAAGGCATTTCACCCTTGGCAATCATCAAAGAGCCAAAAAACCTCCATCTGCTAAAGACTAGTCACAACCAACCTTCCACTCTGCTAATGAAGTTAGTCACAACCCTAAGTCACGCCACTTATACACCCTTAAGTCTCAGCAATACACAGACCATAATCTCAAGCTGATTTTAGGTGTTTACACTGTTTGATGGATTTTACAAGTACAGGAGACATGTCAGCATCTCAAAAGACTATTTTCAGCTACACATGAGAAGACAGTTGCTTCTCAATATGATCATGAGCCTGAGATGCATCTGCAGGGCAAAGAGTTATTCATCAAACTCTTGCGACCTCCTTCACAACCTGAAAGAACAGCAGAAGAAAAAGCAACACTGTCAAGAGGCTGTTGATAAGTCATGGTTAAAAACCTCCTTCATTTATAAGCAGAGAGTTAAGGCGCCTCCTTCATCTACAAGCAGAGGGCAATGGCCAATGTTTGACTTGAAAAATTGTAACTGACTGTAAGACAATATTTGTTTTCAGCAAACAGTGAGATAGTGACTAGGGCAACCTTTATATACTGAGACAGAAGGTTGACAAAGCACAGACATTTTTCCAAATGAAGGGCCTCCTTCATTCATAAGCATAGGGATAGGGCATTGACTATTTTAAAAGTTTGATTGAACAAAGAAAAATGTGAAGAGAACAAAAAGGAAAAAGCAGGGGTACCACTGCCATCAAATGAGATCAAGCTCATCTATTAGCAAGTTTTCTCTCAAAGGACAGTCTGCAACTCCAACAAAACAAAATTTGAAGAATAGTTGATGAGGTGAATCATTGCACAGGTGAAAGGACATAATAATGATTATGTTTCAAAGTATTGGTTTGCTCCATTCATAAAAAGGTGCCTTTCAAATGGGTTTATCATGGTTGACAAAGAAAATCTGGGCTTATCTCCTCAAGAGGCATTACAACTAAAAACAATTGTTCACAATATGCAAAAAGGGTGCTTTAACATACTGTCAGTTTCCGGAGGAATATCTTAAAACAAATATAGGTGTTTATTATTTAAGGGCCAGAAACACCATATTGGTACATTTTGAGCAGAGGAAGTGTGTTGGAAAAGGTGCCCTTCTTGATCAACAGACCATGGCAAAGTCTGAATAAATCCAAATAAATTGTTAGCACCTACAGTTGAAAAGAAATAAAAATTGATGAGGCACATAGAGGCAAAATTTGTCAACCAAGTTGAAAAGATAAGCCATCTCCTTTCAAATGACAAAGCAGTTTTTAGTGTTTTTTTTAACAGATTTAGAGTGGATTTTACATAATGAATATCACCAACAGTGTTAAAAGAAGTGACAAAAGATGATCCATAGTTCATTGGGGTATTTTTCAAAGTTGGAGCTTCTGTGTTAAATTGTCACTAAAGGTACAAAATTGGCAGGAATCACCTCTAAAACCTATATGCATCAATGGTTTAAAAGCGTGAAAACCCCACTGCCAACATCATTTCAAAAAGGGTGGGCCCCTCTCAAACGTAGTCAAAATTTTCCCAAGTTTCAAAAGTGCACCAAGGCATTATTGCAAAAAGAAAAAACTTTTAAAGCCCTTACAAAGACTAGCCAAGAGGTTTGATTTCATTTTGCATTTCTAAATGACAAGAGACCATGGCCTTTGTGTTTTTTTTTTTTTTTAAAAGGGATAAAAACCATGGAGAAATCATTTGGAAATCTCCCAAGCACGAGCAAAACGTTCCTTTGAAGTTCACAAGGCCGAAAGACAAGTTTCAAATCGGTTTGCAGAAGTTTGAACGAGTTTGAAAGTGTTTTAACTTGCGCGATGCTCCTGTACAAGCGCGTGACACTCCTGGGCATACTTTTTACATTGCACTACAAAGGCGCCCGAAGCTCCTGTGCGAGCGTGCGGCACTCCTGTAGCCGCGGGTCACAAGGGCCAGACAACGACCCGACAAGTTACCCAACCATGTTTTTGCGTGGTGCTCTTTTCCTCTGAATTTTCGCGCACCTGTTGACAGTTCAAACGCCTCCTAAATGAGTGGAACAACAGTCCAAGGTCTTCAAATAAAAAAAATCATCGATTTCTTAAGTTCATTTGCTAAAGGTTGATATTCAGAAGATGGAAAGGCAGTTTTCTAAAGAAGCAGGGGTTTTATATTGAAAGGGGGCATTTTGCAAACATCCAAAAAACATTGTTTCCTTATTAAAATAGTGGGTTGACAGAGTTCAGTTTAAAGAAGGAATTTCAAAGACAGTGAGGCAGTTTGGTGTTTCAAGAGCGCATTTAGCCCAAGATGCCGCCCAAGAAAGATAGCAGAAGTGGTTTACACAAGAGATATGAGCCAATTTCTACTGAGGAGGTCAATGTACATCCATCCATCCTTTTCAATTTTCATGAGGTGGGTTGTTTGGAGTTCTACCATAAGGTACAGGAGGTCAAAAGTTTCTCACCCTTAACACACTTATGCACCTTGAGGTTCAAAAGAAAACATTTCCAAGTGGCAGGCCTTGATTTCAAGTTCTCCCCTAGGTCTGTATCCAAATCCACTAAAATCCCATACCTTGGCGAAAAATGGTTCAAGCAAGCCTATCTAGACTTGGACGACTACAAGCCTTTCATCAAGCCCGAGCATAGAGAAACATGCACTGCTATTTTTCCTTTCTCTCATCTTCTTGCCAGCTATTCCCCTCTTATGAAGATCATAATGAAGTATTTCACCTGTGAAGGGATATTCTCCCGATTTTATTCCTACCATATCCGGCAGTTGGTGCACTTCACTAGAACAAAGCAGCTCAATCTCCATTACTACTTATCCAAAAGCATTGAGAAAATGGCCTCCTTAGTCTAGAAGAAGCCTCCATCACAGCAAGTGTTTTCTCTTTTCCATCATTCTCTGATTAAAATCATCATCCTTCACCAGCTGGAGAAGAAAGAGGTTTCTTGGTATATTTTCATTAGTCACCCAAATTTCTACACTATTCCTCCGATCCATACATCTCCCACATCACCTACTCATCACCCCTTACCTTCCTCCAACAGACCTGCTCCTAGAAGGCTCAAATTCACCACTGAACAGTCAAGAGAGCATGGAGAAGGAGAAGGAAGTGGACAGCCAAAAGAGGAAGGGCATGAGCATGAAGGATGGGATGAAGAGCAGTGAACTGAAGATGAGGAGCAGCAGGACAGTGGGGAAGGACAGCAGTTTGAGCAACAGCTTGAGCCACAAAGTGAGCATGAAATTGAAACACAGCAGCAGCTTGATCTTGATGCTCAAAGGCAGCAGTTTGAGCCACAAATTGAACAAGAGATTGAGGCAAAACAGCAACATGGTATTAATGATCAAGGGCAGCAGTTTGAGCAGTATGATGTTGAGGAACATAGGAAACATAAAGAAGACAAACAACACCTTCATCATGATGCACAGTACCCTCCTCCAAATAAACAATAGTTTCAAAAGGAAGGGCAATCTCAAGAAGGTGACAAAAAAAATGACAAAGGCAAAGCAATCATGCCTTCTTCTCCTGAAAAGGCTAAGCCCAAAACATCAAGAAAGCAAGTTCCCAAGGTGGTCACTTCAAAAGTGACAAGAACTATCAGGAGCAAAAGAAAGTCGCCAAAGAAACCTCTCACTAACTTGCCAAGGAGGAAGAGTGCAAGATTAGCCTTCAAGGGCAAAGGGAAAGGCAAGATAGGAGAAATTCAAGAACATGGAGGTGCATTGGCTATCATCCCAATCCAAAGTGATGACAGTGATAATGAAGCCCACATTCTGGAAAACCTTCTAATCCATTGAGAGGGCCAAATTGAAGCATTGGATAATGACCTTCATCGGGAAAAGAACTTCAATCATTTCTTGGAGATCCAAAATAGACAAATGAGTGTCCATATCGATGTTTATGAGACACGAGCAATTAAATACAAGAATGAGGTTGCCAAAGCACAAGCAAGAATAGAGGAGCTCATAGGTTATTTTGACAAGGAAGAAGAAGAAGACTAGCCTAGACGGAAAAGGCCTAGAACCATAGGGCTTAGAAGAGCCCTTGAAAAGCAAAAGGAAGAAGAACAAGCCCATCTTCAATCCACTCCCCTCACTGCACTACTTGAGCAAGAAATCTAAAGAAATAAGGAGGCATCGCTAGAAAGAGCCAATAAACATTTGGAGATGAAGCTTGAAAAGGAAAACAGAGACTTGGAGCTGCAAAGGAAGATGGCACAACACTATCAAAAGCTAAATCAGTTTGCCCAGCGCAAGCTAAAGGCCACTCAAGAGAAACTGAAGGAAGCAAAGGGGAAGTGCCAAGCACGGAAAAAGAAGAAGGGCACATCAGCACTTGAAATTTTGGCTTCAGTTTTGGAGCATGTTGCCAAGGACCCTTGAGGGTCATGCACACCAATTTTGGGCCCATTTCGACAATTTTTGGTTTTTTGGCATTTTTGAGTTTTTGATCAAAAACTCATAAATTCGCCATTTCATTTTGAGGATTCATCAAGGCAGGAAAATGATATCATTGGATGAAATAATTTCATAAGCATGCCCTCAGTTATTTTTAGAACATTTTGAGATCATTTGGCCCCTCAAAACGGTGAAAAAGGCTCTCTTTTTGCACACTCTGCCCGGTCTATCAGCAGACTGCAATTTTCTGGTTTTTTACACACTGGTGCATATTTAGAGGCCTTTCAGGCATTATATTGGGGAAATTTCATTTGAGCTGGAAATTAGACACTCATCGCTTTCCAACGAGCTATCATGAGCCTCATTTCGACACCGGGAAGGCTTCCAAATGTTTCCGGCAAGTCGGGGGACCTTTTGCTGATGAAAATTTGAAATATTTTTGTAATTTTTGAACCTCTAAAATCTGCTTTTTCCAAATGTGCATTTAGCTATTTTTGCACATGGAAAATGATGCAAAGTCAATATATTTCCCATTTTTAGCATTTTTTTAGATATTTTATGAGATATTTTGTTCCTTGGGCTTTGCAAAGCCTCAAGGACAAGATTAGATATTTTGATTAAGCCAATAGGATGGCAAGTTGAACCATGAGGTTTTCCTCACTTGAGCCTATATATTCCAAAGGCTTTTCATCAGGTACATCAGGAAATGTTGGTTGAGAGGTTGAACGTGAGAAGAGAAGGAATTTATGGTCATATGAGCTTTAAGTGGCATGACTTCTGTGTTATGCATTCTTTGGATTGCCTCTCGATGTTCCCCTGGATGAATTACAGGCATTTATGATGGATTCCATGACTATAACTTAATGGTATAGTGTCTTGCTTTGTTGTTGTCTTCTAGTTTTCATTCATGAATACATGTTTCTTGCTTGCTATAGATCAATAGAGAACAAATTTGAGACATGCCCATGGAGGCACCTCAAATTTCCTGTTTCTTCATAGCTTCTTTTTTTTCTTCTTCCTAAGTAACATTAAAGAATTCTTGACTGCTCTTTAATATTTAGGATATTGTTGCTTTTTTTCATTCATGGTTTTATACATGCTAAGAAGGACTTATGGTACGCCCTTCTTACCTATATCTAGCTATAGTTCCATCCATGAAATTTCTCTTTGATTGATTAGATTATCATTTTGTTTGAACCAAGGAGGCCTAGTTTCGATCTAGCCCTTTGCCTAAAACTATGCAAATCTTGTTTTTCAAAGTGCCCAATAACTGAAGTACTGTGTTTAGGCATTCCAGCATAGTGATTTGAGTTGTTTGTCTGTCTTAAGTGTATTTCCCCAAAGTCTGATAGCCATTTCCCAAAGTTAGAGAGTTATATATCTCTATGCATGTCTTGAATGTTTATTTCTATGTATTGATTAGCTTATAGTTACATTTCTCATGATTAATGGTTTGCCCTACCATGTTTATGTCAGCTATTAAACTAGTTATGCTTGAAATCCTTTGTTGTTCACAAACTTGATGTCCATCTTACTCCATTTTTCCCAAATATCCTTTCTACCTCGAATCAAATCTACTTCTTCAATACCTTCTTTCTGATTGCCATTCATTACTTTTCTTGACTTTTTAATTTCATAGCTCATTAATCTAACATCTATACTGCTCCATATCTTTGATCAGTTTCATCCCTCACAACTTAAAAACCAAAACCAAAAAACCTCCTTCATAACTAGCCTAAAATCAGAACACAATAAGCACACACACAGATATCCCTTACACAAATAGAGAGAGCCCTCTCTGAGTCCAGGAAGGATAGGTCCTTGGGCTCCAAATATTGGTTTGATGTTACAATGTCATTTGGCTTGCCAATCAGCCAAATCACGGGACATCAATATTTGACACATCATGATGCATAAAGGCAAAGAAATATGCCAAGATTGCTCCATTAGAGATAGAAGAAGAAGAAATGCCTAGGAGGGAAAATCTTAGTGATTTTCTGCAAGAATATGAATCTCAAACTAAGAAGTTTAGAGATCATATCACTTTTCCAGAGTTTTGCAAGATCAAGGTGGAGAGAAGCAAGCAGCATAATATGAGTATATTTTTCCTATCTACTTGTGATGGTTCACCTACATGTTCAGCAAGGGCTTGGGTGGAGTAGCTAGACACCTATTTGCAGCAGAACCAAATTTTTGAAGATGAAGCCATCAAAGTTGCAGCGCTGCATTTTGGAGGTAAGGCCTATGCATGGTGGATATTTGAGTCTTTTTCTTCGAAAAATATAAATACTTCTATTGGAAAATTATATATTACAGAGCAATGCAACACATAAAATATGCGGAAAACACAAGCACACAAAACACATAAAACTAGAGATAAATGTACACATGTGTTAGATGATTCCACATCGGTGTACAAAATCACACGTATTTAGATAATGTGGCTCCTATTCAAACTATAAATAACAAAAGATCTGGGTATTTCATATAAGACTTAAAATGAAGTAATACACTTAAGTATGATCTGTTGAAAAAGTAAAACTAAAAACATAAAAAGAAGCTAAATAGAGAGTTCCAAACAATAACAAGGTAAACAATGGCTCGATGTCATTCTTGTCATTGAATGCTTGGAATGAATACAAATCTTACCCATTTTCCAAAGGCCCTAGGTAGAGGCTCTAGGACCCGTTGCAAGGATGTTTGTCCTTCAAGTTCTACCTTCTGATGCAGTTCAACTCTCTCTCTATGCTACAATAGACTGAAATTATTGGGTGGCCAACAATTGAGTCCTCTTCTTCATCTCCTGCTCCTTGGTTCACACAAACAGTTGGTGTTGCTTGGGAAACTTTGGCTAGCATAACCTTGTGCTCACTAATTGTTCATCTCTTTTAGGGTTTATATAGTTGAGCTTTCAAACCACCTTCCCTCCCTTGGTACATGGTGGATAGTGACCCAAGGGAGGGGCAATATTCCATTGTGGGCTGAAATATGCTTTTGTGTGCTCACACAAGGCCTAAGGAGGCGCTGGTGTTGTCCTTAGGTGGATTTCACATAAGGAGAAACTGTCATTTGCCTACTTGTGGTCTCGAAAAGGGACTTTTTTCCATTTCTAGGAATGTGCGCTAATCAGGCTCCAATGCGTGCAGAAGGCACACTTATCGAAGGAAAGAGCGCACACCCAGGCATTTATGACTAGTTCAATCTTGAATTGCTCCAAACCTTAGAGATTCTTAATATTTTTTATTCCATAATGTATCTCTGTCCTGTAAATCCTTGGGCTCGACATTAATTGATGTCATTTTTTGCTGTACTATTTTCCGGTGTTAACAGATGCCCCCAAATGTGTGAGGTCTAGGAAGAACTGTATAGCCGAAATACATTATAGTTTCTTTTCCTGTATCGTACGCAAAGAGAGAGAGAGAGAGTGAGGCATGCGTGTAGATGGACAACATCTTGCACCGGTTCCGAGATAACCACTGCCTAGGGGACCCCCTGCAAGTAGACAAAATATACAACATATTTGCAAAATTTCAACGAGGCGGGCATATCCCATGCTCGTGATGCTATGGCTAGTTAAAAAAAATTGACAGATACATGTGTTGTCCGTGTCACTATCATGGTAGTGATGTTGGTGGTTGTTGACGCTTGCTGACGCCCTCAGGGGCATTTTTTCTTTGACGATAGGTGGAATGTGGTACCCATATGCCTAATCTTGGTCTAACAGATCACTGCGCAATGTACGCATATGTACTGGCTGGGACCTTCCCGTGTAAGCATTGTTGTTAGAGACGCTTATAAAGGCACACGTCTTGAACAGATCTTGATCAAAGTGCAATGGTTGTAAGGTACGATACCATCGTGACATGAAATATTTTGTTGTAGTCAAATGTCAAGAGGATCGATGACATCTATGGACAATGATGTCTCCCATATTGCCACCCGAGGATACCCCTTTATATGGGGAGGGGCTATCCAAGGTACCACTCCCTTTTTGGAAAAGAGGTGTTGATGTCGACAAAAAGGAAGCCTTAACCAAACCATAATGGGTTTAACATAGGCATGTTGGTGAGCGGTAGCTGAAAAAGGATGATACGGATTCAGTGGTCCGAGGTCGAAGTATATTTGAGCATCTTGGCAGAAGTCACAGGTATTTTCTGAAGGGAGAAAATCCCTGGATTCGGTAGGACTTCCAGGGCGGGTATGAACCAGTCATGATAATCATAATGGTGCATGCATGGAGGGTATGAAATACTTCGACCAAGGGATATGGGCTGCTGCCATGGGAGAAAAAAGTGCAATATGAGGGCGAAGAGGCGAAGGGCGTTGTTTGCTCTTTTTGTACAAAAAGAATAAAATAATGGGGTTTGGTTTGTACAAAACACAGAGACGGGTACCCCAAAACTTGAAAGAGGGTCGCTCACTTGATGGTGTGAGGACGGTGTTTTCCTGGGGGTAGGGGTCCCATTGGCTGGTCTCATGTGTGGGGTTGATGAAGCGGAAGATGTCGTATGGATTGATTATGGAGGTATGCGTGACAAAACCTGATGGTGTGGGCAGAGGCATGCTTGCATTCTCGCTTTTGTACAACCCAATTGTCTGGGAAGGGGGTTGAGTTTAAATGGTGAACTTGACCTTATGCATGATATGTTGATGGGCATGAGGTGCTTCCCAGACTAAAATGGTATGGCCATGGCATCACTTGTGGGGTGATGTATGGTCTACTTTGGATGACGATCGCCATGGAGGGGAGGCTCTACCGACCGTCGCGGACGTTTATCATATGCAGGGTGAGGTGATGATAAACGTGGTCGGGTATGAGGACACTATGGTTTATTTCTGATGGAGAAATGATGTCAAGATATGCAAATTTTTCCGGGACTCTATCATGCTGAGGGTAGAATGATACCTACTCTGGAACTTTCGGTGGTCAGTGTTGTGAATGGTTTGTAGGTTCTTCCTACAAAAAAAAACTACCTCAAGTGAAAGCATCTTATTTTCATCCAATATTATTGAAAAACATGAATTTTGGAAAGGAAGATGGGAGGGTGAACCCATGTTGGCGCTGAATTTTTTTTTTCTTTCAGGAGTGCGAATGTGTGGCATCACCTCTGTTTTTTGAGAGCTTATTACTTGGATCCTATTTTTTATTTCAGTTTTGGTTTCCCCTGGACTAAGGTCATGGGGGAGGGCATTGCCGATTAGTGCCCCCCATCTAGGATCTCCCCGAATACAGATTACTGTTGCCTAGGTGACCTTAGGTCGAAGACCTGACCAAGCCGTCTGCAGTAATCAATGTGCCTGGATCTCAAGAAGATGAGGGAACCAGGTTTACTTTTCCCTGGTTGGTGTATGGTGGCTTGGGTGGAGGAGGGACAAATGGTTGTCGATCTGGTGACCTTCATTCCTCCTGTAGGTACCAGATGCTACGTGGTTCATTTCCAGATGCCTAGATGGAGAGATCCTTCTGATAGGATCACTCGATCGTGTGTAAGGCATCCCTATACTATGGTATTTCTGGACAATGGTGGGTATAGTGCCCATAGATGTCACAGAGGTCACATGCATGATTGGTATGCAATGGTTTGCCTATACTTTTGGTGGCAAGTTCCTTTTTATGGGAATGTCGTTTTGAGGTGCCTGCCTCATAGCCAAGGAGTGGTTTTAATTTGTCCAACTCTGGGCATATGTGAGTAGGGTGTCCTATGACATCACATATAGCACAGGCTGATGACTCCCTCTGCATGGTGGGGGTCACCACTTTCTTTCCTTTCTTGGCGATTTTCTTTATTATGGTCGCCAGTTTCACAGTGGGGATTTCCCTTGTGGGGGCGGTTTCGACTGCTATTTGGGTAGGTTGGGGCTCCTCGAGACCAAGACGCTTTAATCCAAATGTAGTAACATTGGTAGCTATCATTATTGGAGGATGAACGAGGTACCACACTGGGAATGCCAATGATATGTTGGGTAGTACCAGTGTTGCCAAGACCTTCTAGGAGTGAAGCCAGGAGGTGGGTATAGGAAAGGAGTTTGGGAGGTGGCATAGACTAAGGAGGCTACATTAGCTGATGCCTCAGTGTCATTACTACTTGAGCCCATGTCCTAAATAAATTTGGTGCTTGACATGGAAATCATGCATACCGGGGCCGTTGTGGTATCGAGTGATACCTCGGGGATAATGGGAGGATCTCCTACGAAAGATCCTAGGACGGACGAAAGTTTGAATTGGCCAGGGCCATATTCTTGATACCATGAAAGACTGTCAATGTCTATGTCTACATAAGGTAGAACCATATCTGCATTGGTTAAGGGATGCTTTTCAGTGTGCGTCAACTAGTCTACTGTAATGATTCGATCCTCGCGGGGGAACATCATGATTCGAAAAATGGAGGATGCTATGGAAGACATTGCATACATGTAACTCCTCCCAAGGAGTATATTGTAATCCAAGTGAGAATCCAAGACTTTGATGTCTATGTGGACCATTTTTCCGGCTAAGCAGACCGGTAAGTTTTGGAAGAGACCGATGGGGGTGGAGGGCCGACCATCGTATGCCTTGAGTGTGATGATGGAAGGTTTGAGTTCTGGGGCTCCTAAATTCTGTTGGTGTCTCCATAGTTTGCAATATTGGCAAGTAAAAATGCTGCAGAGCCTACATCAAAACCACTTTGGAATCTAAGGACCTAGCCATCCTAGATTCAAAGAAGGATCTCTCTATGTATGAGTTCAAAGATATGATCTTTAAGGCTTTTAGTGTGATTTTAGGCTAGTTATGAAGAACAGGTTTTTTTTTGTTTTGGTTGGGAAAGGATATAATGAATATGAAGGAAGTCTTTATGAAGGGTGAAGGTGTGAGCAAGTGAAGGAATGGTTCAGCTGATAAGATAGGCAAGGAGCAACATCAATCCATTGGGCTATGGAGTCATAATAGGGTTTAATCGAAACAACAAGGTTCAAGAGTGGTCCATGGGGCAAGTCATACATGTCAAAGGATCTCTTTAAGTTGATTTTATGGGATGAAACAATAAGAAATGAAGTGGAAGAAATAAAACGCATGAAGAAACAAAGAACAACCTAAGATCAAGTAAGTACTTTTAAACTAGCCTGCTTTTGATGTACTTTCAAGAGAAAACATTTAAAAACATGGAATAGCTGAAGATCAAGTAAATACTTTTAACTTAGCCTGCTTTCAGCATATTCTTAAGGGAACTTTTCAAAGCAACTATTGGAGAAGAAACTAGAGGATAGGGCTAACCATAGACTTCCCTAGTTCAACTTTAATTAGCAGAATTTTCAAGACAACATTTAAGATAAACAAAGAATAGCCTAAGATCAGGTAAGGACTTTGAACCTATCCTACTTTTGGCATACTCTTAGGGAACTTTTCAAAGCAACTGTTGGAGAAGAAAATAGAGGACAAGGCTAACCATAGACTTCCCTAGCTCAATATTTTAATTAGCAGACTCATCAAGCACATTCAAAGAAAATATCTCAAGTTGTACTCAGGAAACATGGGCTTGCCAATACTTCACTTGTTATACTCTATTGAATCATCTTTAAATTAACAATCAGTAGAAAACATAAACGATAAATATTTTCAGTGAGATTTAGGGTAATTCAGAAGTAAATCCTAATCTATATTTGCTATTCTTTATCAGAGAAAAATAGACAGAATGGAAACAAAAATAAAATAACAATTTACAGTGAGAAACACATCACCATTGACATAGACCAGGATCCCATAAATCATCTATTTGTATTTGATGTTCAAACCAGTTACAATATTCAAGTCCAAAGGGCCTCTATAGTTCCAAAATTATCATCTTAACTTATGTGTCTTCACTTACAAACAGAGCTACAGTAGCTTCAAAAATATATTTACATGCAACAAATATCCAGATACCAACCCCTATAATGTCTTCTATAGTAGAATTTATAGAAGAATGAGGAGGTGGAGTGTAAGATGAGTTCATTAGTTCAATTAATACAGAGTAATGGTGCCTTGACCTTTGGCAGGCCTTAAGGGAGAAAATTTTGAGTGTTCGTCTCTGTTTTAATGATTTTACATTAAATTTCATCAACTTTAGTTACTTTTGTTGATTTTGGGGGTTTGGGTAGGCTGATCATAAATTATGAGTTGTCTTTGGCAAAATATCTCTGACTATGCATAGGCTCTATTTGTGGATAGGCTTTGATTCTTTGAGCTTATGCCTTAATCATTTAAACTATGGTTCAGAAACTTCAATCCCCTTCATTTTACGCTTTGATCTTCATCTTTGACATTGATACTCTTTCATTAATTTTTTCTCATTGTGTTTTGTTGCTTGCAGGTGCGCAGCTGGAGAAATTTGTTTAATGGATCGATGATCATGACCTATAAATCCAAAAACTATGAAACCAAACTCCTCAAATCCCCTTTAACTTGTATCTAGGGCCACAAGGATCGTCATCTTCAGTCCATGCCACTGTAACTGGCTGCGGGAGGGTTTTACCCCTATAACTCATTAAACCTACATAAAAACAAACGAAAGTTATTTAAATCTTGCGAATATTGGTTTGAAACTGCTTTGGAGGGTTTATGGAAGCAGTTGGAGCTGTGAGGAAGAAGGTATTTGCAGCGAAGGACGAGTTTCTATGGAAGAATCATAGAACCAAGGTTTAATTTGAAATATGGCTCAAAATGAGAGTTGGTAGTTTCGATAAAACCATTAGTGGTTTTTGCACAATGAAATGGGGGCGAGTGGTATTAGTCAGAGGGAACGCGATACCATACATCACCTGACACGCGTCCCTCTGAATACCACCCATTTTGTGCAATAGTTGCATGTTGAGGGAGGAGGGGCAAGAGTTACGCGATATTTATCGCTGGCTGTTGGATCGTCGGATGCAGATCCAACGACGTGGATAAAACGCGATAGGAGGAGAGTTGCGAGGTTAGAATTTTGGCAGGGTCCATGATGACGTGTGAATTTTTGTTGTGGAGCGGAAAATTCCGATAGCAGGGTGAATGTCCAGTTTGTGTGAAGGCCGTTGGACGCAGTCAATCGGACGGCTTGTGTTAAAGCAGGGCGTAGATGATGGATGAAGGGATGAACAGGAGAAAATCCGATGGCCATTGATCTTCTCAGATCAACGATCAGGATTTCTTTAAAACCATAATGTCAGGAGTGGAAACATAAGGGAGGAAAATGATTTAGGAAGGGAAGGGAGGTAAGGAGCTTAAGCGCCCAGTTACGGGGCTTGGTCCTATGGTAAAGAAAGGGCTGAATTTTAAGCTCTCGGGGCTTAATGACCCAAATGTTAAAGGACTGTTTTTAGGCTCTCTTTTTTTAAAGGGATTTTAAAGCCAAACAAGGGTTCCAATAAATAGGAAAAGAGGATTTTGACACATTTGAAAGTTAAATGAAGGGAAGGAAAGGGTTATGAAGGAAAAAATAAATGATATGAGGGGAAATCTGAGGATAAAAATGGAGGAGAAAAAGATGGTCATTAGGCCATAAAAGACAGTTTTCTTTATAAACAACAAGATCCTTGAGGATTTTATAGTGAAACTGCAGTGAAGATTAATCTCAAGGATAAATAACATCATAAGACTTAAAAGATGATAGATTTTCAAAGGGAAACTATCTTTTGAAGGCTTAGGACTTATTTTAGCCATCATTTTCTTCAGTAAAAAATCTACTGATGGCTAATAGTGGCTCCACTTGTGGATGGTAGCTCCTTGGAGGTGTCAAGAATCTTCAGAATTTGATCTCTAGGAGGTAGACCTGTGCCTTTATCCATTGATAACGTCTTCTTCTTTTATCATGCAATTTTGAATGATGATCAACATCTATATCAAACAGAGTTATTTCCCAAACAACTACCTACCCAACCTACTATCCTGTCATTTTTTCTCCAAAAGGTGCATTTAGACTTGTAGACCTTAAACATCAACATTTATTCCTTTTTTTTTTTTTAAACGGGAAAAACTAATCTAAGTCTACCCTTATTTCTTCCATGAGTTCAGATTAGGTTGTTGAACTCATAAATTCTCTACCTAAGCCACTATCTTCCAAGATTAGACTCTCTTGCAAATTTTATTCTCTATCTTCTAAAACGGAAATTTAAACACACTCGAATAAGATTTAGACTGTCTGATTTGCTATGGGACTATGGCATAGAAATAGTCTGCACATAGAATTTATTTTTCAGAAATTTAAAACAAAATTTGTGAAGGCTTATGATATGAAAATTTCAAAACATCCTTCAATCTTTTTCCAGCTCTAATTTTGATCTTTTTGAGATAATCTTTTCATTGTTTTGGTTCAGATTTTGAGTTTGTTTGAACCATTATTTTTCTATCCTATTTGATAAGCCAAGATTTAGCAGTTTGGAAAATATTATTCACTAACCTATTAGCAGAAAAATTGAAATCTATCTTAGTCATGGTTAGGATGTATGACTAAAATATCAGTGTTGTTTTTTGGTAGTGGCATTTGAGCTTGCACACTTTCAGAATTATTTTTCCTTTTTTGGTATGGGGCTATACCCTTCTTGTTTTATTTTTGCCCTCTTTTTCTTTTCTATTTTTTTTGTCTTTTCTCTTTCTTCAAATTGAAAAAAAATGTTATATACAATGGATAAAAAGCATTGAAAGTAAAATATCAGTCAACATAAATAATGCCTGAGAACCCTGCCATTAACAAGACCTCCAAAATATTCATCTCCATCCAATTCTTGTAGAAAAATGCATTGTTTCCAATAGTAGATTGGATGAGATATAGGCCTTTCCATAAGTTATCAAACTTTCCATGGTTTCCCTTATCTTCTCTTCTTGAATCCCGTTTCAAAACTTTATCACCAATTTTGAAATCACTTTCCTTATTTCTTTTGTCAAACAAATTCTTGATATTTTCTTATAGTTGTTGTGCTCTGATGTATACTTCCTCTCTAGATTGTTGTAGATGTATAGTCTGGTTTATTCTTCTTATTACATCATTTTCTTCAAACTGTATTTCTTGGATCAACTTCATGACTAGCACCCCTAAACTGGTTGGAAATATTGCATCAGTTCCATAAACTAGTTGGTAGGGAGACATTCTAATGGATTTTTTAATGGTTAGTATGTCTGCCCATAAAGCATGTACTAGCTTATTGTGCCATGATTTTTTGTTATGTTCCAGCAACTTCTTGATAATATTAATCAGAATTTTATTTAATGACTCTTCAAGCCCATTACCTTGAGGGTAATAATCTGTGGAATGACCCAATATTATCTGATACTTATGACAGAATTCTACCATCTTTTTAGATCCAAATGTAGCAACATTATCAGTGATGGTCTTTCTAGGACAGCCAAATCTGGAAAGAATATGGTTTTCAAGGAATGAAATGATAACTGAGTATGTGGCATTCCTAGAGGGGATGGTTTGTATCCACTTGGTAAAATATTTTTTTACTGTGAGGATCCATCTGTGTTAGGATGATGAGGGAGGATGGATTTCCCCAATGAAGTCTAGACCCCACTGTTGAAAATGAGCTTCAACAGTGATTGGTTACAGAGGTAAGGGAAGTAGTTTCCTTTTGCCTTCAAAGATTTGGCATTTGTGACAAGCAATAATCATCTTATGGACATATTGAAATAGGGTGGGCCATTAATAACCAGCTCTAAGGATTTTGTTAGTAGTTTATTTCCAATAGAGGTGGCCTCCACATTCTCCTTCATGAAACTCATGCTTGATCTTATCTGCATCATTCTCAGGCAAACATTTAAGCAATAATCCACTAGCATTTTTCCAATATAAACATTTATTCAAAATGCAGTAATTCACAGCTTTTAACTTTAAAAATTTTGCCTTTGTTTTAGACAAACCAGGAGGAACATTAATATTGAGCAAAACATACCAAATGTCAGCATACGAAGATGAATTCAGAAAATGATCTTCAATAATTGCAGTTGAAAACTCCTCCTATTCATCTAATGCATTAAACATGTTTATATCAAGAGCTTGGAAGTTGGATTCAGCCATCATTTTTGCTAGTCCTTGACCCTTTAACAATTTAGTGGGTTTGATTTCTAAGTCATACTCTAAAATTATAGCAATCCACTTTCCTCTTTTTCCATCTAGATCTTGGGTCAATATGTCTTTCACAACTGAGTGAGGCACAAATGATATGATGTGGGAATGTAGAATGTAAACTCTGAAGTCTTTTAAGGCTTTGACTAAGGCAAAGGCTTGTTTTTCCATTATGTTGTACTTCATAGGTGCATCTCTTAATGCTTTGCTGAAAAATGCAATGGGCTGCTCTTGTCCATTCAATTTTTTTTGTAATAGGACAGGAGCCACCGTGTGTTCTGATGCAAATGAAAAAATGAAGAAATATTTTGAAAAATTGGAACGAATAAGAACTGGTGTTTTGGTGAGTGCTTGGTTTACCAGTTCAAATGATTTCTTTGCTTCTAAGGTCCATTTAACTCCTTCCTTTTTAAGCATGTTTGTTATGTTTCTAAGGAGTTCCGCTAGATTGGGTATGAACCTTCTCAAGAAATTAATCTTTCCAATGAAGGATTTAAGTTCCTTGATGTTTCAGGGATGGCTGATTTTCAATATGCCATCGATCCTTTTTGGATCTATCCTTATTCCTCCTTCTGATATGATATGCCCAAGAATTTTACCTTCTTCGAGGCCAAACAATGTTTTCTTTGGGTTTAAGGACAGTCCAAGTTTTCTGCATTTTTCAAAGACATTTCTCAAATGTATCAGGTGTTCTTCATCTGTTTTCGAATAAATAGTTATATCATCAAGGTATATAACAATGAAGTAACCTATTTCTTCTGAAAATGCAATGTTCGTGGCTCTCTGAAATGTGGCACCTGCACTCATTAAACCAAAAGGAATTTTCAAATACATGAAAGTACCCCAAGGTGTAGTAAAAGTTGTTTTAAGTTGATCATCAGGATGTACCAGAATTTGATTGTAACCTAAGAAGCCATCTAGCAAAGAAATTATTTTGGAACCAACTACCTTTTGTAGGATATGATCCATTTTAGGCAAAGGATAGTTGTCCTTCAGTGAGGCTTTGTTTAAGTTTCTAAAATCAATGCAAAGCGTCATCTCTCCTATTTTCTTCCTAACTGATACAAGATTAGACACCCACTCTGAGTATCTAACATGGACAATAATTCCAGCATCATACATCTTTCTGATTTCTTTCTCTGCCAGAGGTAATTGGACAGGGTTGATTTTGGCAATTTCTATTTAAAAGGTTTTTGGTTTTCTTTGAGGGGTATCTTGTGCTGAATTATTTATGTATCATAGGACTTTAGATCTTCATAGCTCCATGCAAAAGCATCAGAAAATTCTCTAAACAACTCAATATATTTCAGTTAAATGTGAGTTGGCAGTGTTTTAGATAGTTTGATTATTTTGGGTTTTTCCTCACTGCCTATATTGCATTCTTCCACTTCAGATTCTATGGGTTCCAGTTTTGGCTTCTTAGCCACATCATTAAAATCAAATAGTTCTTATAAAGGGACCAGTCCTTTTGGCAAGATTTGGTCTTTAGATTGCAACACTTCCAAGTCTTCATTTTCTAAATCTGTGCTAATTTCTGTCTCATGATTGGGTTCATAGGTTAATAGATTTATTTCAGCGATCTTGGGAGACTTTTCTTCTTCAACAAGTGGATTTTCTTCAATAGGACAGTCTTTGTCATAATATGAATCTGAGCTTGATGCTTCAAATTCATTTTTGGACTGTAGGAAGTATTCTGTTTGTTTACCTCCCTCAAAAAATTGCCAGTATCTTTCATTTTCTAGGACAGCTGGTCTAAATTTGACTTGGGTGGTGCAGTGCATGGTTTCATAAGGTGTAAGACAAGTTCTAGCAGCAAAGGCTAAACCATTGGCAAGGACATTTTGGTTTCTTGTGACAAAGATAAGCTGGAATTCATCAAAAGTTCTTAACAGGTCTATGGCATCATCTCTATAGGCTCTAAGTCTGGGATAATTAGCATTATATTCCCCATTTACTTGCGTAATAATAAATTCTGAATACCCATGAACTTTTATCCTTTTGGCCCCTATTTTTTTCAATAAATGTAGGCCTAAAAGGAGAGCTTCATACTCAGCTATGTTGTTGGTACATTGAAAGTTTGATTTGTAGGAATGCCCCTTAGCATGATTACTTTCAGTATTATGTAACCATATGCCTGCTCCTGCATCATTTCTAGTACAAGACCCATCAAATTTCATGCTCCAAAGAGGATTGTTTTCAGAATTAAGATCTATTTCATTGATGTCCTCTCTGCATTCTTCATCATTTTGTTCCGAACTAGGCTCTGTACTACAATTTCCTGAATTTTGTTCTGCAAGTTTTTCGATGTTTTGAGATTTTACTTCTTGTTTTTCATGATATGTGTTCTTTTTATGACTGTTTTGGACCTCAAGACTAGTAATCTGTTTGATGTGAATTTCTAAATCAATAAACTACTTTTTAAGTTCCTCTCTATTTTCCTCTTCATCCATGACTGCAACTATGTTTGAATGTGAAGTGATTACAACATTTGATTTTTTTCATTGATTACCTCTTGCTCTTTATGAATATAATCATTGAAAAGAATAAAAGAGTCAAGGTCAGTGTGTATGGAGTAAAGAGGATAGTTTTCTGGTCTTTCTTGCCTACTCACCATGTATTTCATGTGTGTTTCCCTATAAAGTCTTCTACGTTGACTGAAGACAGGGATGGTGGCATAAGTCATATCCATCTGCATTGTGCCTTGTAACTTAGCACCCCATGATCTTGAAAGGAGCATGCGATATTTGGGGGATATATTAGCCACTACGATGTCCATCACTAAACTCTTGGCTGGTATTTGGGCTAAGTTAACACACAGATCCTTTATCAAGCCAAGGCATCTCACCCTACTTGAATCAAAGGAATATAAATCTTTATAGGGTCTAGTTGCCTCTAAGCCTAATTTTTCCATTGTCACCTTGGGCATGAGGTTGTGTGATGCTCCTGAATCAAGCATGGAATTGTGCAAGATATTTTCATGAATGTTTAAACTGATGTAGAAAGGAGGGGTTGTTCCTTCTTGAAATTTACCTTCAATTTTTGGTCCAAAAATTAGCTCTGGGGTATCATCATTTAAGTTGAGTGTGTCATGAGTGTCTTCTAAGTTTGAAGCTTTCAAAATCTGACCTCTATATACATTTTGAGTGACTAATTCAGTGAGTGGAACAGAGATTTTGATTTTGGATATTTCACTCTCTAGGCTGAAGGGAATCTGGTTTTTTAACATGTTTAGTTCATCCTTCTTAGTCACTATTTCATCATCAAAATCAGCTTGCTGATTTTTATTATGTACAGTAGTTAGAAAGGTTTTTTTAGGAGCACTAGCTGAGGTGTTAGCACTACTAGGGTTAACACTCTATTTTTCATTGGATTGAGTGTTTTTTCCTTTGTTTAAATCAGAATTTATAGCCACTGTTGTGTGATTTTCAATTGTCTTTTTGGATGTATTTTCAGGGCTATTTTTGGCAGATTTATCAGAGGCTTTGTTCTTGTGATTTTCTTGATTCTTCTTAATTTTGAGGTCATATTGTTTAGGTGATCCTATGATGGCATTTTTAGAGTAGTGTTCATAATAGTCAGTTGGTGGTCTTATGTCATCATAAGGTGTATATAAACCTTGCTTTCTTTCATAAATGAGATTAGAATCCTCACTACTTACTCCCAGCGTATTCTTGTTATCATCCTCTGTTTTTTCATTGATTTCTTCATCCTCATTAACATAATTTTCTTAGAAGGGAGGTCTGATCTGTTGATCATCTTCTCTCTCTCTCTGTTTTGAGGTTGATTTCTCCTAAATTTCTGATTTTGATTTTGAGATTGATTTCTGTTTTGGGGAGCTGATTGGTTTTCTCTAGAATGTGCTCTCTCAAGTATGCTCATCTTTTTCATCATCTCCTCCATCATTCTCTCCATTTTTGAACTAGATGTGGAAGGTGCAGTTTCCTCCCTAAATGATACTTTCTTCTCATTTCTCATCCTAGCTCTTTTCTCAATTAGATTTACTTCCACAGCTAGAGCCCCCTTCTGCATGTCTTCTAAAGTCAAGGGGTCTCTTTCTCTTAGTTGATAGGCCATTTCAAGATCAAATCCTTCAGGAAATTTGGCCAAGACTGAGCCTTGTGGAGGTTTCAATTCTAGGGGTAGGGCATTATAAACACTGTTGAACCTAGTGCAATAATTTTGAACACTTTCCCCGGTGTTTCTTTTAAGATTGTTGTAATATAAAAGCATTTGAAGAGGGTTTTTTCTAACTTCCCACTTGTTTATGAATGATTGATGGAGAGCTTGGAGGTAATTAATACTATTAGGGGTTAAGCCTTTGAACCATTTTCTTTCTTCTCCCCCTAAAATTTTAGAAAATAATCTGATTTTGAGAGTTTCATCATCTATCTCATTTCTATCGAAATAGTGATTAATCTTGTCCACATGTTGTGAAGCACTGGTGGCACCACTTCCATCATATAATGGTATCTTGGATTGATATTCCTGTGGTAGATTGACTAAAGGTAAAGGAAGGACTAGGGGAGCATACCATGTTTCCATGATAGGAGGTTGTGGGAAAAATGGGGGGTTTATAGGTGGAGGACGTAAGATTGGAGGGGGTTGATGGAATGGGGTGGTTTGAACAGTGGGTATATGGATAACAGAAGTGGATGGAACACCAAGATATTGTTGAGAAGATCTAGAATGAGAGAAACCAAAATTATGGATGAAATAAAAATCAGGAGGGGTAGTTTCTCTGCTACTTGGATGTTCACCTCTATCTTGGGATGAAGGTGGAGACTCAAAATCTATCTGATCTATATCATCAAGTGACCTAATTCTGAATGTGTTTCTTAAGTCAACTTGTGAATCTTGTATAGCCGTAAGGTTTTTAGGAACAAAATTATCTCTATGGACTGGCCTAACAATAGTTGAAGTCTTAACCTTAGGAGATTTACTAAGTATACTCTTTGGATTATCAACTATTTTAGGAGGGTTTGGGTTAGGATAGGCTTTAGTATGAACTCTTCTAGAAGCCACTATGCTATTTTTTCAGACCCAATGATAAGAAAATTTTACACAAATATGACAATCTTTGTTAGGCTAACTGATCTTTTAACATGACAACTCAATCATTAAAGTTTCCTTAACTGAGTTTGTGTGATGTTATGATAGTAATGGGTTTCCTAGTGGAGTCTTTAGGTATTTTCAAGATTGTGGAGTCACCAGGTGGAAATTTTTAGCTTTATAAGGTAAAATGTTTTATGGTCCACCACCATTAGTAAGTTTGAGTACCAATCTGAAATGTTTTTTGGGTTTTCTGAGTTTTTTACAGTCTTGTGGTTTTTAAGAGTGTCCTAAATCTGTTTCAACACTTAGCTACAGTGATGAGACAAACATATTTTACTCTGTGGCTTACTTACGTAGTTTCCTCAAGGTTCGATAAGGCTATATGAGAATCCTAAGGGTTAATTAGTTTGTCACTGATTCATATAAGTCCTATCATGATCACCATTATGCCTGGTAGTGCTTGAAGAAAACTATTCATTCTGTACTGAAATACTGAGTGTTTTATTTGAAGGATTTTACTCAGATTCCCCAGTATGGTCGCCACTATGTTGGGGTCTTCGTAGTTTGCAATATTGGCAAGTACAAACGCTGCAGAGCCTACATATAAACTTCTTTGGAATCTTAGGACCTAGCCATCCTAGATTCAGAGAGGGATCTCTCTATATATGAGTTCAAGATATGATATTTAAGGTCTTTAGTGTGATTTTAGGCTAGTTATGAAGAACAAAGTTTTTGTTTGTTTTGGTTGGGCAAGGATATTATCAAGATGAAGGAAGCATTTATGAAGAGTGAAGGTATGAATAGATAAAGGAATGGTTCAGTTGATAAGATAGGCAAGGAGCAACATCAATCCATTGGGCTATGGAATCATAATAGGGTTTAGTTGAAACAGCAAGGTTCAAGAGTGGTCCATGGGGCAAGTCATATATGTCAAAGGATCTCTTTAAGTTGATTTTATGGAATGAAACAGTAAGAAATGAAGTGAGGGAAATCAAAAAGATGAAGAAACAAAGGGCAGCCTAAGATCAAGTAAGTACTTTGAAACTATCCTGCTTTTGGCATGCACATAGGGAAAGACACAAAAGTAATCTAAGATCAGGTAAGTACTTTGAAACTAGCTTGCTTTTGATATACTTTTAAGGGAAAACATTTAAAAACATGGAATAGCTTAAGATCAAGTAAAGACTTTTAACTTAGCCTGCTTTCAACATATTCTTAAGGGAAATTTTCAAGGCAACTGTTGGAGAAGAAACCAGAGGGAGGGCTAACCATAGACTTCCCTAGTTCAACTTTAATTAGTAGAATTTTCAAGACAACATTTAAGATAAACAAAGAATAGCCTAAGATCAGGTAAGGACTTTGAACCTATCCTGATTTTGGCATACTCTTAGGGAACTTTTCAAAGAAACTATTGGAGAAGAAACTAGAGGACAGGGCTAACCATAGACTTCCCTAGCTCAATCTTTAATTGGCAGACTTATCAAGCACATTCAAAGACAATATTTCAAGTTGTACTCAGGAAATATGGGCTCATCAACACGTCACTGGTTATACTCTATTGAATCACCTTCAAATTAAAAATCAATAGAAAACGTAAAGGATAAATATTTTTAGTGAGATTTAGGATACTTGAGGAGTAGATCCTAATCTATATTTTCTGTTCTTTATCAGAGAAAAAGTGGATAGAATGCAAAAAAAAAAAAAAACAATTTACAGTGAGAAATATATCACCATTGACATAGACCAGGATCCCATAAATCAGCTATTTGTATTTGATGTTCAAACCAGTTACAATATTCAAGTCCAATAGCCTCTAAAACTTCAAACTTCTCATCTTAGCTTATGTGTCTTCACTTACAAACAGAGCTACAACAGCTTTAGAAACCTATTTACATGCAACAGATACCCAGAGACCAACCCCTTCACTGTCTTCTACATAAGTGTTTATAGAAGAATGAGGAGGTCGAGGAGTTTCTAGGGTTTTAGTGTCATTAATTCCATACTAAATGCAACTCCTAGCCTTGAAAACCATGCAAGGTATAAGGCAGGAATGCTTTTAATTACAACTCTGTTTTTTTCCTTTTGGGCTTAGTGGGTGAAAAGATTGACTTTTAAGCACTTTCTTATCTTTACAATAACTTTTACTGACAGTTTGAAATATTTGTTCTGTTTGCAATAATTGTTAGTAGCCTTTTGCCTTAATTTTACTTGAGTGAGCCTTAACTGTGCATTATTTTGAGATAAAGACGTTGTAGGTGTCAATTTGGTAGCTGGGGAATTCAATTAGCCTCTTTGATGTGGCATTCGAGGTTCTTCTGGATCTGTCTTCATTGTGGATTAGGCCTTTGATATTCAATTTGTGCATTGATACCTTTAAACTCTATTTAGAAACTTTAATATTCTGATTATTCTTTAATATTCTGACTTCGATGCTGATATTCTTTGATTAATTGATGCTGACTATGTTTCTATTTGCTAGCAAGTGCATGGGCACGTCGAGGGTTTCATAGTATAACCAATTCTCATGAGGCATGGGTCAAACCATGATTTTGAACCCTATGGATTCCCTTTTCTACGTGAATATTGGCCTGAGGATCGTCATCCTTGGCCCTTGGTCTCCTTATCATGACTGTGGGATGGCTCTGCAGCTTGTTTTCCATGAATCCTGCAACATAAGACAAACGTTTAGATAAATCCTGCATTCAGAGGTTAAACTGCTTTCAGAGGCTGAGCAGAGTGGAGGAGCGATGCAAAGGAAGGGTGATTTATGCAGGCGGAGGAGGCTCATGGGTGAAAATAGGCGAAAATGTAGTTTAAAACTATATTTGGCCTGATCTGGGCAAACAATAGTTGTTGCGATACCACCAGTGGTTATCACATGACCCTCGAGTGGTAAATGGTTTTGCCCAGAGGCAATGTGATTCCATTCATCGCTCGCCACGTGGCCTTTGGAAAACCACCGGTATCGCAAAATTTTGAAGCGTTAATTCTCGGGTGCAAAGATTTTGTGATATGCATCATCAACTGTTGGATATGAGGCTCCAGATCCAATGATGCAGAATGAGAATGATAAAAAGTTTCATGATGAGTCGCTTTATTGGAGGCCAGGTGTCATAGTTAGATTGGGCGGACGTTTGTATATGGTGAATGATAGGCCTCGGCAGAGCTTGGTGATCGGGTTTAATGAGGACCGTTAGATCATATAGATCTATGGCTGAGAATGCATCGGGGTATTGTCATCGGAGCGGGCGAAAAAATGAAGGAAATGCAAGTTTTTGCAGGAGTGCCGATGTGATGGGGATTTAACACGAGTGCTAGGGTATGGTCAAATGGAGGGGTACGTGACTAGGAGCCGATGGAAGGAGGGCTTATCACATCGGGAGAAAAGGGAGAACAATGTAGTGGACAAAGAAATAATGCCAATGTGATGAAGGCTCAAAGAAAGGAGTGGGGTCATGGTCCCGTGGAGGGATGCGAAAGTAAGGGCCAAGAAAGAGGAGTTTATCGCATCGAGGGAAAATTTGTAAGGAACAACAGGCTTTATAAAAAGAAAAAGGCCGATGCGATGAAGGGGATGAAGGTTTAAGCACCCGGTCGCAGGGCCAGGTTATATGGAGGGAAGGGCTGAGTTTAAGCTCTCGGGGGCTTAATAGCCCAAATGTTAAAGGAATATTTTTAGGCCTTTTAAGAGGGGTTTTTAAGCCAAACAAGGGTTTTGGTAGATGAAAGAAAGGATTTTTAAACCAAATAAAAGGGATATATAAGGTTTAATATAGGGTTAAAAATGATTTAGAGGTTTAATGAAGGATGTTTTTGAGGGATTTTTGAAGGAAACAAGGATGAAAATGGAGATTTTGTGGGAGTGAAATGGAGAGGTGAATGGTGGGAAATGGAGCATTATAAACAATTTTCTCTTGGTAATCAACAGGTACTTGAGGGCTTATAGTTAAACATCAGTGAAGATCAATTCAAAGGATAAAGAATCATCATAATACTTCAAAGATGATGGATTTTCAAAGGAAATATATCTCTTGAAGGCTTGAAAATAAATTTAGCCACCATTAGGTATATCAGAATTTATAGGTGGCTAACAAGTTAATCAAATATAGCCTTAATACAATAAGAAATCAACAGTCTTTGAGTATTGACAACAACAAAGACATTCAGCCTTATTATCATTCACAAGAGTAAGAAAACAATTGTGCTTCTATCCAAAAGAAACAGAAAATTCCTCCTCCTTTAATAGAAGAAGAAATCAATCAGATTCTAAATAGGAAGCCAGCCTCCAAAATTTTATATAAAGAAAATATTTCTGTTTATTCTACTACTGACCTATCCATTGAAACATTTCTTTAAGAAGAAATTATAGAACAGATTGATACTAATGTTGGGCTGCCTCCTCTGGAAGACCTATTGTCAGAGAATGCTTTTGATAAGGACCTCCACATAGAATTCAGCCCATTCAATCAAAGCATATCAAGCTTGTTTAAAAACAGAACAATAGTATGTAATGAGGTTGCCAAGTCGGACAATCATGAAGAAGAGGTGGGGTGTCTTTCTCAAAAGCATCCCAAGCACAACCAAATGGAGCAAGGAATGGTCCTGGATACAGTTGATTATTCAAATCCTCAAAGCCAAGTATTATTTCAAGATCCCTTTGCTATTTTCTTAGAGGCATTTAAAGAAGGAACATGCTAAACCAGGAATGGTTTGTTGTAGAGTGTAAAGAAGGTCTTGAGCACTGCTGTTCAAAAGAAAGTGAGATGGGAGTGGCCTTTTTTTCTTTTCAGCATACCCAAAGGGCTCAATGAAAATCAATCATGTAGTCACTTACTTGATTGGTTGTATTGGAAAAGAGAGTTCACCTAATGTAGATATCACATACAAGTTAGATTAGGATAGATAGGTGTGCAAATAAGCTTAGCACTATGATCATCTATTTAGTTTTAGATTGTTTAGAACAAAAAGAAAGAAAAGGAAGAAAAAGAGGGCAGATAAAATAAAAGGTAAATCCCCATACCAAAAAAGAATATCTCTGAAAGTGTGCAAGTCCAAATGCCACTACTTTGAAGAAAAGAAGGTATTGTTCAGTCATACAACCTAACCATGATTGAACATGTTTTAAATTTCTGTTGATAATTTAGAAAATGAAGATTTTCCAAACCATTTAAACTTGTCCCATTAGTAGACTAGGTTAGGAAAAGATGATGGTTCCCAAAGTTCAAATCTGAACCAAAGAGAAAAGATAGGGATGAATAACAAACTCCAAATCACAACCCTCAGTTTTCAGTTTTACTTTTTTACAAAAATAAAATTTGTGTGCCACTTTTCCAAGATGCCACAGCTCATGACAAATCAAACTGCCTAACCTTGATTTAGTCATGTTTTGAATTTTATGTTGATAGCTTAGAGATTGAAAATATCTCAAAATGTTTAACCTTGACAGATGAGTAGACTAGGTAGAGAATAAAAGAGCTCATTAGCCTAATCTGAGCTCTTGGAAGTGATAAGGGTAGAAGTAGTTAGTTTTTATGCTTTCAAAATAAAAAATGATGCCAAGGGTTTGCCAATCCAAATGCACCCAAGTGAAGAAAAAATGTTAGGAAACGTATGATGGGTCGGTAGAAGTGATATTGACGCAATCATGTTTTTTCATATTTGAGATCATAGCTTCAAAATAACATCAACAAGTGAAGAAAGAGGGATCTGCCAGGTACAAGTAAGGTATTGGTCTTCAAAACTCAGAGATCTGAACTTTGAGGTTCTAGACACCTCTCGAAAGGAGCTTCCCTCCCCAAGTGGAGCCACTATTAGTTATCAATATTTTTCACTATCTTTAGATGACTATAGATTGGTTCTAGATTTCTCAAAACAACCTTCCTTGAATATTGTGAGTTTCAGAAATCTCACTGCCTTCATTATCCTTATAGAAAAATTTTCACTATTCTATCATTTTCCCATTTCATGGTCACCCTGTTGCTCTTACAAACTCCTCATAAGCTTATACATCTCATTTTTACCCTCCTTCCCTGCCTATAACCTCATTGGCCTATTTTTCCCTTGTCCATAAAATCCACTTTACCTCTAGGGTTTCCTATAGCCTACTCATTCCCATGTTCCCCACGTTCCTCAAGGATTGATGGTCTCAAAACTATCTTAGTAGGTGTTAGCCAGCTATAAAATTTGTTATATCAAATGTTGGCTAAATCATTTTTGGAGCCTTCAAGAAACAAGTTTTATTGCTAAAAAATGTTATCTCTTGAAGACTCTTAAAGGCCTCATGCCTCTGTCCAAATCTTCACTGCTGTTCCCATTAAAACTCTGAAATTCTGCTGATTTCATTAAGGAAATACTGCTCCAAAGGCCATTTTCCCCCTCCTTCCACTTACAAAAACTAACCTCCATATTGCTCCCCTTTCATTCCTACAAACTTCCTCTATTTTCATTTTCCCCTAATTCCCCTTCATAAAATCCTCTTTATAGAGTTTAAAACTCCTTTTTAAACTCTGTCGAAACCCCCAAATCCATTGAAAAATTAGAAAAAATTCATAAAAAATACGTTTTTGTATTACAGACTTAAGCCCCCTCGGGCTAAGTCTTAAACCACTTCCCCTCCATATGCCCTAGCACTAAGAACCAAGTGCTAAAAACCTTTGGAGTTTTATCGCATCGAAAAAACACAGCGAGCACACGTATTTTGTTATAAACAACCTCTGATGTGATTAGCCTTTGTTCATAACCCCCGATCATGTTATTATTTCATATAAACTATAGCCCTACAAAACGGGTGCCAAACTTTATATTACCTCCCCTCCGATTGCGATGGCCCGATCGCATCGGAAACTTTTGTAAAGGCTCTTCCAATTGTGTACATTTGAAACCTCCGATTGTGATGGCCCAATCGCACCATCGCATCAGCCTATCTCCGATTTCCGATTGCTGATTCTTTTTCCGCCGTTGATCTATATTGTGATCCCACGGTCCTTAGAACATCGCATCGGATTTTCTCTCGGAATTTTGCAAACCATCGCATATCGCAAATCTCCGATGCGATGCCATCGCATCGGAAATTCCATTATCCCTCCTATCGCTTTCTCCTCCAATGCGATGGCTCCGATAAATCTCCACTGTTGATCTTTGTTTGTTGGTCTAATCCAACGGCCTACGATCATCCCAAAACCCCGAATGCCTTTTCAATGCATTTTTCTCCACCTAAGTTTTTTAACCTATTTTCTCTGCATTTCCACCTATTTTAAATATAATGTGACCCCTTCGTATTGTGTAAACATGATCGCTCCCGATCATTGATCTCTGAAGACCAACGAACCTAACTTAATCTATCCCACCGTTTCGTCAACTGCCTCTTTTTGACCCCCACAAATGAATCCCCACCGTTGGATGATGCCATCCAATGGCCACACTCCTCCCCGCACCCTCTAAAGTAGTAAAACCCAAACAACGTAGGATTTCATAATTAGTTTTGTGTTTTGCAGGTGATTATTGGTTTTTCCATTATATTGAAGAAAAAGCCGAAGGCTGGGAATGACGATTCTCACACCTTCGATTCATCAAAGGGAAGCCATCCATGGGTTCAATTTCCACGTCTCATCAATGTTTCATGACGCATTGATGCCATACGAGCCCTGCGCGGCCTGCACATCAACAAGACATAGAGCTAAATAAATTAAAAGAGTATTAGTGTCAAAGACAGAACACAACAGAACAGAAGATTGAAGACAATTTGGGGATTACGGCTAAGATTGATTATCAAAATCCTAATCCTCCAAATTAAAACACAATTAAAGAAAATTATAAGTGTTTATCAGATGGAAAGGCCTCCACCGCCTCAACAGAGGTGAATTGATTCCTCTCAGCTACCACAGTGCCACCTGTAGCCACAAGCATTCAAACAGAGGTCGAAGTTATTGAGAAAAATCAGATATTTTCCTCAACGCAACCGACGAATTAATTTTGCCAAAGGAATTTAGTGAAAAAATATCAGCAGAGTTATTTCATTCATGACACAGAGCCTTAAAAGTCAACAAAAGTTCCCACCGAGCTTAAACTTAAGTGTAAAACAATTAATACAGACAGAACATCTGCAAACTTCTTCATCGAGCCCCTCAAAGGTCGAGAAGCCATTAAGACTGTATTAATTATCTTGGGAGATCTTTTATTAGATCTTACCTCCTCATTATTCTAAAAATACTTCTGTAGAAGATGAGAAATTGTTGGTTGATCCGGCTACTGAACATTGAAATGTAATTGAGCTTGAGACTTCTATCTGTAAATAGTGTTCACTGGCTCTTGGAGCTCTGCTTGTAATAGATAAGTTAGTCTGGGAAGTGTAGATGATTGCTAAACTAAAGCATTGGACTTGAACCTGTAACTGGTTTGGAGCATCAATACAAGCTGATTTATGGGATCCTGGTCTATGTCGATGATGATGTTATTTCTTATTGTGAATTGTTGTTTTTTTTTCTGTTTTCACTGTGTTCATTTTCTCTTATAAAGAACGACATGCATAGAGTTAGGACCTACTATATATCAGTACCCTTCTCTGTCTGAAATCTTTATCTACATGTTTTCTTCCAATTTGTGTTATTTGGGAATGATTTAATTCAGTTTAAGCATAGGAATGCTGGCGTTCCCTCGTCTTATTGTCTTAGTTGAATATTGTTCTTGGATGTTATTTTCAGTATATGTTAAGTAGATATGAATTAAGGAAGATATGGCGTGCCCTGGTCCTAGTTTTATCCCCAAAGGTTGTCTGAATGTTTCCCTTGGAATGTGTTGAAAGCTGGCTAGTTTAGAAGTACTTACCAGATCTTAGGCCATTCCGTGTTATCTTTGTGTTAGTCTTGAAAGTAACCAAGTAAAGCAGAGCTAGGAGAGGATTTGTGGTGAGCCCGACCCACTAGTTTCTCCTCCAACAGTTTCCTTCAAGTTTCCCTTTGTTTTAATAGGTTTTCTATTGAAAGTGTATCAAAGGCTGACTAGTTTAAAAGTACTTACGAGATCCTATTTTACTTTCATGTCTTTCTTAAGTGTATGTCAAAAGCTGGCTAGTTTAGAAGTACTTACCAGATCTTAGGCTGCTCTTTGTTCTTCATTTGTTTAATTCCCCTTCTTATTGTACCATTTCATTCCATAAATCAAAATTTAAAGAGATCCTTAGACATAGATGACTTTCCCCATGGACCACTCTTGAACCTGACTGTTTCAATTAAACCCTATTATGACTCCATAGCCCAATGGTCTAAAACCTACAATTATCTATCTTCCTGGCCAAAGCTTGTTCTATTTTCTTGCAACTTCTCACCTTTGAAACTCTTTGCATTTAGAATTTTCCACCTCAAACAGTAATCATGCTCAACCATCCAAAAAACAAAACAAACCCTCGGCCTTCATAACTAGCCTAATATCATTACCCAAAACTTCAAAGACAAATCCATCTTTGCACTTATTGGAGAGATCCCTCACCGGATTCAAGAGGGCTAGATCCTAGAATCCCAAAGTGGTTGAAATGATGTTCTCCCTGCAGTGAGACTTTTTCCAATCTTGCTGATTACAGGGAGCTAACAGTAGGCTCTTTAGATAAATCAAGTACATTGGATTTTGGATATTCAATACAACACTTTTGACAATACTATGTTTTTCACTTAAAGGCTCGAAGCCAAATTTTAGTCAAAGACCAGGTCAAAGGACCCTCCCACTAGGTCATTAGGGTTTCAAATGTTTTAAGGTTGTCTTTGGATGTTTTAGGCACTACTTTTCTTTTTCTAGAATCTAGCTCAGATGTAATAGAATGTCAAGACATGGTTATTCAAGAAGCACCTAAAATATTTCCAAAGAAGACTATCCCTTCAGTTCGAAGTCTGCACATGAGGAAAATGGATAAAATTTGGCACTTCTGCAGGAGTGTTGAAAGGTCTATCAGCAGAAATTATTGATAAGGTAGGTGGTCTACTCCTGAATGAAGACAACTTGCAGCAAGGAGAAGAGGAAACATTTTCTCTTGTAGATGATTATGGTTTATGAACTTGATGGTCCAATTGAGTGCCAAAACAATGATCAATTACAGAAATGACATGGAGGAGACACACAAAGCCAAACATGAAAAAATTATATCAAAGAAGATATGGAAGAGATAGGGAAAAAGTTGAGGTGAACTGGAGAGAAATGAATGAACTTGAAAGGGCTATAGATAAATTAGAAGACAACACTGATGATTGTTCTAAAGCACTCCAGACACCTAGGGTTTTGGGAAAGTGGCCAGAGAAGGTGAAATGATGATTTGAACTCCATGATGGAAGAAAAAAAGGATTTTGAAGATGTCACTATGTGATCAAATGCCAAACTTGTAAAAAATGAGCTTGTCATGCCTAAATGAGAAAAATATGAGTTGAGCTCCAAGGTGGGAACAAAAGAGGTTTTTGAAGATGCTGATATATGCCCAAATCCTAAAGTTTCCAAACATAAATTTTCATGCCTCAAGGAGTAAAAGCAAAGCCAAGTTAATGTTTTCAGTCACCTGCAAGAAAAAAGTCAAAAAACATTAGTGAGAAAGTGAAAGAGACTTAAAACATTATGAAATGGGTTATCAAAGATAAATTAAAATCTACAAATCTATAAAATCCCATCTAAACACTTTAAACAAATCATTGTTTCCTTGAAAAATCATTAGAGAATTCACAAGAGAAAAACTAGTGAGTTTTCTAAGAAAATTTGGACAAGTTTGTTTGGCACTGTGCGCTCATCTTCGTGCTGCACGGCTGGGATTGTGCACTGCACCCTTGGAAAAATTCCTCCATACAAATTACACTAGCGCTACCCACCTAGAAGTGAGTGTTGCGCACTGGGGAAGGCACTGTGCCCTTACCTGACAGTCCCAGTGAAGAAAACCTTTGGCGCTGCGTGCTCAGGATTTGCGCTGCACGCTTAACCTCGATGTTGCACCCTTGGCCTTGGCATTGCGCGCTTGGGCAGGAAGGCTTCCTAAACCCTACAACCACTCATTGCACTCCAAATATCTTTCAAGCTTACTCCAAGGTCCTCCAAGGCACTGATAAATGGTAAGTGGATTCCCTAACCACATTTTCAAGTTATTTAATGATTTGTACTTAAAAGAAGTTGAAACCCTAAGAAGAAACCCTAGGTGTTTAAACTCAGAATCATTGTTTACCATTAATTCATCTACCTGCAAATAAAATTAGTGATATATAGAGGGATTACACTGTTTGGAGGTTATTCATTCACCTAAGTTATCCCTACACTCATCCCAGTCATAACACTCAGTCCCTTCACTTGCAAAAAGATTGACATTCCATTGCCCTCCTTCATCTCAATTTGACATCAGCCCAAGAGTGTTTCAAAATAGAGTTTTAAACATGTCAGCAGAGGGAGAGGACAGTGGCAGTGGTGGAGAGGCTCAAATGCCAAGGAGGCATGAGCACAAAGGTGGAAAGATCAACAGATTTGAAACCCTCAACACAAAGGAGCTAATGGAATCTCCCCTTACTGTTTCATGTTTCAAACATGTAGGTTGCTATGAATTTTATGAAAAGGTGTAGTAGGTGCAAAACCACCCTGAGCTAACTAGACTATTTATCATTAACTTGCATGACAAACAATTTAACCTTGTAGGGGTCACCTTTGAGTTATCTACAAATGCTATTGCCAATTCCACAGGCATACCTAGTGTAGGGGAGAAATGGTTCAAGCAAGCCAATCTTGAAATGAGTTACTTTGAGCCATATCTTAAACCCAGGTATAAATACCACAACAAATTCATCTTTCCTTTCTCACATTTTCTTGATAGATATGCACCTATGATGAGGATCATTATGAATTATTTCACATGTGAGGGAAGGTTCTCTCGTCTTTACTCATACCACATTAGGCTGCTTATGCATTTTACTAGAGTGAGGATGCTGCAAATACCCTATTACCTCTATAGAAGCATTGATAAAACGTCCTATATTGTACAAAAAAGAGACTATACTCAACATATGCAAATAATTTTTCATCATTCTCTAATCGAGATGGTTGTTATGCACCAACTACAACAGAAGGGTATTCCATGGGAGACCTTCATTGCCAATGAGGTGTTCACTTCTCCCCAATCCCATCATCAACAACACATTACTTCATCTTCTAACCCTCCCATCCCCACTTCTCCATCACTTCCCACTGTTCCTACATCTCCACTCACTCACATTCCCTCACCTCATGATGATCCTCCTTCATCACCTTCCCACAACCCTTCACCCTCATCTCATGACACCACAACATCAAACGGTGAAGAGAGTAATGATGCATATGGCAGTGAGGAAGATGGAAGTGATGAGAGTAGTGAGAAAAATGGCACTGAGATGAGTAACATTGAGCCTTTTTCTTTGACCTACCAGAGGGGAAATAGGCATGTGTTTTCTGCCCTTAAGACGTAAGGGGCCATGCCTTCTACATCAACAAAACAACTTTAAAAATGTAAGGAAAAGGTCATTGATGAAGAAGAGGAAGAAAAGCATGAAAATAAACAAGAGTTTCAGCTAATTCACCTTGACAGTGAGAATGAGGATGAAGAAGGGATTACAAACATGCTTCTCAAAATAAAAAATGCTCAAATTAAAGAGTTGCAAGCCAATCTTGGTAGGGCTAAGAAAGTCATAAACTTCCTTGAGGTAGAAAAAAAGCAATTGGAGACAGAGAAGGCCATCAGTGAGGTCAGAGCTTTCAGAGCCTGAAAATAGGCTGGAAAGGCCAAGGCTAGGCTAGATGAGGCCTTGGGCACCTTTGATGAGGATGAAGAAGAGGAAGAACAACTTCCTAGGAGGATTCCAAGGACAATTGGTTTGAATAAAGCCTTAGCCAAAGAAAGAGAGAAAGAGACAGCATTGGCAGAGCAGCTCACTCCAAGTGAGCTGCTTTCCATGGAAATAGATTATGATAGGGAGTCATGGCTAGAGAGGGAAAATTTTCACTTAGAGGATTAGCTTGAGAAGGC
>JAXQQM020088241.1:0-33048 GCA_034641835.2 Pinus albicaulis | reverse complement strand
TTTCCATTTCTCCAAAGTTTTAACAAATTACAAGATTTAGTATCTAACCTTGGTAAAGTTATGATTGAATCTTATGTTCAACAATTTGTTTAACTCTCTACATTAACAATAGCAACATCTTCCTCTTCTTTTCAATCATTTCATCCTACATTATCTAACCCTACTTCCTCCATAATTTCCACTGCTTCTCGAATAGAATCTCAAACAATGGTTCAACCTACAGTAGGAACTCCTACACCTACACCTCTCATACCCTCATCTATCATTCATCCACGAATCCCAATCATGGAAGCAAGATATGCTCCCTTGGTTTTCGTTTCACCTTTTCACAATATACCTCAGGAATACCAAAATAAAATCCCTTAGTTTGATGGTACTGGACCCTTCACTGCTCAAAAACATGTTGACAGAATGATTGGTTTTTTGATCTTCAAGAAGTTGATGAGGAAATTTCAAAATGAGGTTGTTTGCTTAAATTCTAACCATGGAAGTTAGAAAATGGTTCTTGTCCTTAGCGCCAGCTAGTTTTAACGATCTCAATTCTTTTCACCAATCATTCCTCAATCGATGGGAGATAAATAAAAACCCTCTTCAGATCCTATCAGATTATGAGAGCATTAGAAGGGCCCCTAGAGAGAGTGTGTAGGATTACTGCACTAGATTCAACAATGTTTACAATGCAATTCCAACAAATACCAAGCCCCCTCAAAGTTTAGCCCTAATGGTTTTGATGCTGACATGTCTTACCAATTAGGAGAAAGAAATCATGCAACTTTAGAAGATATGCAGAGAGATGTTGTAGTGTAGAGGCAATTTTTTAGCCAAGAGAGATAGACCTAGGATTGAGAGGAGAGTGACAATCAAAGAAGAACCATCAACATCTACCTCTGATACTAAGATAGATTCCCTAGTTAGAACAATGGAAAGAATGATGGGGAGAATCAACATTACTAATAAGACCCCTCCAAGAGAAAATCAAATTGTTCCTCAAATCAGAAATCCTAATTTTAGGAGGAACCCACCACAAATTAAACAAAGAGAACAAAAGGGACCAAACCAGCAGGTTAGGCCTCCATTTCAAGAAAACTATGCAGATGAGGAGGGTGAAACAGTTGAAGACCTAGATGATACTCAGATCAACTTAATGGGGATAAATGATGATGATGTTGTGTTTCCTACTCAGGAAGAACAATAACTTTTTATGCTTTCACAAACAAAAGTTGATTATGAAGAATCAGATGACTATAAACAAGGTTTTGAAAATGCTATCATTAGGGAAATTTTAAAGTCTAAAATGGGCCTCCTAAGGAAATAATAAAATAATTGCTAAACCAATAAAATAACATTTATGAATTTGCAATTCACTTTTTGCACCACAATCCATGTAACCATAGTTAAATTCAATTCAAAAGTTGTACCAAAATAAAATTAATAAAAAAATTGTAATTGCATAATTATAAATAAGAATGAGTTTTTCAAGAAAAAGCCATTATCACGAACAACTAATACATTTTTCCTTTGTACTTAAATAATTTAAAATAAAATAAAAATAAAATTTTATAAATTCTTAATTATATTATATGCTAGTAATTAAAATTTATATTATTTAAATTGTATAATAGCATGTAATTAATATACTATATAAAAATAAAATAATATAATATAATATAATAAATGTATAGGGATATGCATTGTTTCTTTCAAGAAATATGAAATGGAAATAATATATTTTTATTCAAAAAGTGTGAAATGACATTTATTATGAGTATTTTACTTTGACTTTAAAGGTACTTAGAGCACTACCATGATTCACCATGAGTTTTTATCCACCATTGAGAATGTGACAAGTAAGTACCTTTAACTCAAGCAATGCCACCTCAACCATTAGGGGTGATGTCATCCCCTAAAATGTGATTGGTTCTCATAAAGTGAATTTTGATTATACATTTTCCTTAGCAAGCCCATTTTAGACCTCAAAATTCACCTAATGTATGGAAGTTGACAGACAGTACAACCTTAGAAGTAAGAAAACCACAGATAACTCTGCCAAGAAAGTTTTTGAAACTCAAGATAAGAAGACAACAGATACTCCTACAAAGAAGGCACTTGAGATTCTACCTAAAAAGACTCCAGAATATCCAACTAAGAAGGCATTTGATATTGTCTCAAAAACAACTCAGACAGACATTCCAACCACTAGCCAGCCAAAAGAAAACACCCAAAAATATGTTGCTGAAAGACCAAATTTCCTAAACATGAATATAGTATACACATCCTTCAATATTTAAAATGAGTTAGAAAATCTTAAAATAACCATTCCATTAACTGAGATTATGAGCAAGAATGTATATAGGTCCCAAGTAATGAAATATCTTAACATAGGGGAAGGGGCGGATACAGTCAATTTGAATGATGACCAACCTAAAATTTTGTTTGGACCTGAAGTAGATGGAAAACCTCAAGAAGGAGTTGTACCTCCATTCTATATTAGCCAAAAAATTCATGACAAAATTTTGCATAATGCCATGCTAGATTTAGGAGCCTCACACAACCTTATGCCTAAGGTTGTCATGAAGAAACTAGGACTTGACATCAGAAGACCATACAAAGATTTGTACTACTTTGATTCAAGCAGAGTGAAGTGCTTAGGTATCATTAAGGATTTGTGTGTTACTTTGGTGAAAATTCCACCCAAGAGATTGGTGATGGACATAATTGTTGCATACATACCCCCTAAGTATGGCATATTATTGCCTCGCTCCTGGGGAGCGAAGTTACAAGGAACTTGTTGTACCATACAACACCCCCCATTTATTTTCACTAGATGGGGACCCTTTAAAAATAAATAGAAAATTTATAAGCTTGATTTTATCTTAGCCTAAGTCTAAAAACTTTAGGAAATGAAGTTCTTTCCCTTTTCTCTTTGATTTCTTAGCGCTAATCACAAATCGCATAACTTACAAGTGAATAAGTTAAAACATAATAAAGTGTTACAAGTTGTGACATGCGCTCTAAAAAAAAAATCTAGTCATATAAAACTCCTATTACAAATACTTTAAACACCGCTTTAAAAATAAATCGCATCACGCCTTTTAAAACAATCAACTTATGACAATTCGGTAAAGATTACAATGAGTTGGACCCGACGAATTAATAAAGCAACAGTCATGAAACTTCAAAGATCCGATAAAGCACATCAAGATGATTCCTTAGCACACTTCACATTTCGCAGCAAATAACCAAATGCAATTTTTATTACCGTATGGAAATTACGATTTGCGATTTATGCATATTGGATTTCGCGAAATTCATCAGTAACGGAAATCATAACTCATAGTAATGGTTTAGAGTTGTGATATGCGATATTGATAGTTATTGCTCAAGTGCGCGAAATGATTCATATCTAATCAACCAGATATAAGATCTAACGTCTTAAATTGATTGAATAGAAATTTTATGTAAAGGTGTGTAAGAGATTTGATAGGAAGAATTATGGATGATTAACAACATTTAATGGGAGTAAGGTTTGAAATACTGATGTCTAATTCAAGTGTGTTTTGAATGATTGAATCACGGAGTTTTTATTATATCAGTTTTAACTCTATCCTTCTCTCCATTCATCTTAGATCTAAAGTTTTCTCTGTTCACTTGAATTCAGGAAACTACTTAACGGAGTAAGGATAACAGGAATGAACAAGAAGGGCAAGGAAATTGCCCAAACATCAGCTATTGAAGACTCAGACATGTTTGCCTTATTCTCAAATACCACCTGCAATAAGGATTGTGGCAGTTCCTTGTGGGAGGCAATGTACCAACTCTTTGAGAATGAACAACCAAGGGTAATAACCAAAATTTCTACAGCAGATGCGCCAGTTTCCTCAAAACCATCTTATTTTGACGTTGTATGCTCATTCCTTCACAAAGTAGCAATGAGGCCGAAGATTATCCCCTATACAGAGATAGTTACATGGGTAATTGACCACTTTAACATAGTAGATAGGATATTTAAGAATTCAAAGGAGGAGAATATTGGTTCATTCACGCAAAATATTTGAGGACAATGTACCACTTACCCATCTTGCCGCAGAACTATGACAGAGCTTTTGTCCAAAGCTTTACAAAGAAACATACAGACCTTATGAAAGTTATAAAGGAATGGAAGGATGACCAAGGCAAGTTGAAATGGGACAAACTCGGTATGTACCTGATAGCACAATTACCTTCCCCTTATTTCTATGCTGCCGGAATTTTGTGTAGATTGTTTGCAAAGCCAGATACTACTATGTTTTATGTAGACAAGGTCCCGCTAATTGACACAATCTTCAGTTATTTAATTATGAATTGGGAAAATATCCTGTCTGATAATTTGGCCAGAAATATCATGGAGTATAGAGGTAAAAGAAGTTTCTCCTCTAGGGCAATACCCCCCTTTCACATGAGTGCATATGTCATGGACGCAATTTTCTTTTGTTCGAGTTTTCCTACCATGGGATGGAAATGGACAACCCAAGAACCCACTCCAATCCATATTTACCACAGAGCCCTTTGGGAGTTAGATTTTCATTTACATTTTTACAAAATTTGCAATGGAGTCATGATACCTATGCATCAGATTATATTCATTGAGAAATCCCCTAGGATTTCCAAAGGGGCTAGTACATACATTTTTCCCGTTGCCAAATGGTTTGCTGAAGAAAATTTCACTTATGTCAGTTTTTTTGGGAGTTATGCTTCTCCTCACGTCTTGCCCTATTATGTTCCTGACAAGCTACTTGCTAGAGAAATTTCTTACCAAGTTGTAGTAAGTGGTATTTATAAGCAACTCAAAGATGCCAAGAAGGCCATTTGGCCTAATTTCCCTTTGCAGTGTGGTACTTTTGCACTTTTTGATATTGGTCATACATTCAAGGAATTTTCAAATATTAATTTCTTGAATTTGGCTGTAATGCCAAAGCGACCATATGACCCCATTGATGCCATTGAGAATTTCACCACAGAGATGAAATTGAAACTTTTTCTGAAAGAGATAGCTATGTTTGATGATTTCTTTCAAGGCATTGAGAAGTGCCCATATCTACTAAAAAATGCATCTAGTCAGCTTAGTCAAAATGAATTTGAAGCCTTCCAAACATACGAAAATAAGAGATTGGAAATAATTCCTTTGGATTTATTGTTTATTGAAGATGTCCACAGAGCGACTCCAAGAATTAGCTTGGATAATGAAGCCAAATACATGTTTGAAGATGAATCCCAAGAAAAATCTAATCATGAGTCAGGGAAATCAGAACATAAATCTCATAATTCAGATCACTCTGATAATGAATCGGTAAATAGAAATGAGAGCCTAGAAAAGGTAATTGATAAAGTAATCAAAGAGAATTAAATTCAAGAGAAAGGTGGAATTAATGGAATTGGATAATCTTCCCAAGAAATTCAGCACAACCAAAATACACCTGAGTAGGAAAAAAAATCTCAGCCAAAAGATTTGAGGAATGAATGGGAAATTTTTTTTAAGGCACTGCAAACGCCACAACCAAATCCTAATACTGATCAATCTATCAGTTTTCAAACGCCAGAGCATTCTAAAAAATTAGTGGAAACTGTAATTCCACTACAACAAGTACCTGAAACTCATGATCAAGAGATCATTCCAGCCTACCCTACAGAGCATATAGTTTTACAAATTGAAGAAATCCCTTCACTGGATGTCTTCTACAGTCCTAGTCATAAGGTTGTAGTTAAGACAAGAAAAAGGAGAAGAATGGATGATACAATTTCAAATATTACAAATGAATCTATTGACGTTCTATGGAAGGATCCTCTAGCTAATCCTACTGAACATTTACCCAAGCTGTCACAGTTTATAGGGGCATATGCTATTGCCACTATTAACAAGGCTACTGAATTTCAATTGTTACTAAAGCAAAGAGAAGATAAAGTACAAGAGTTAGAGAGACTGTTAGAGCAATAAAAGTTTAACTCCAGCAGGTAGATGGAATTGAAAATTTTTCAATTTAAAATGGATTTTGAAAGATTAACATTGCAACATTGGGTGCAACTTACAGAAAAGGAAACACAACTTGAAGCAGCAATGAACAGATTAAAAATCCAGCCACAGGTAGAGAAATTCATAAATGAATCACTGGACATGAATTCAAAGCTAAAGAAACAACAAGAAGTATTTTGTCAACAAGCTTCAATCACTAACTCTTACTGTGATTCAAGTAAAATCTTGATCCAACAAGTGGCTAACATGAAACTTGAGTGTGAGAAAATTGAAAAGAGGATTAATGAGTTCATTCAGTGGCAAGCATCTGACTCAGGAAAGGAAGATGATCTACCCTAGGTAGATAAATTTCACAAGGAAATTTTATTTAAGGATTGGGAAGCACAAGTAAGACAAGCAGACAAGGCATCAACAAAAGAAACAAGGTTAAGAAAGGAAATTACTGAATCTATTTATGAACAACTTTTGAAATATGAGCTTATCAAAGAGTCCACCACTAAAGTTCTCTCAGAAATCAAGCCATTATAAGTAGGGTGGAAACAAAGGACAAAGATATAGGAAGAAATGATTAAAAAAGTAAATAAGTTTGATCAAGAAAATTATTGGAATTTTCTGATCAAACCCTATTATCAGTACCAAACCCTGCATTCATTAGCTGATTCAACAAAAAAGTCACAACCAACACTTTCAAATGAAGTATTCAAGGGCCAGATTAGATCATGAATTTCCCAGCCAGCTCAACTTCAATGTATGCTAGATATTTGTCAACTTCGAGGTCAAATCCATAAGGAGGATCAACATTCATAGTTATATTGTTACTTTATTTTCCTAGAATGTAGTCGAAGTTTTCTCTTTACGAGGATGGTTGTTTGAAACCTCCTCTACTTTTTTATTATAATATATTTTTAAACAGATTTTAGTTTAGTATTTAAACCCTTCTCATGCATTTAGAGAAAGGTGCAGAAATTTGTCAAAAACATTTGCAAAGAATGCACTTCTGTAAGTTTGTAAATGATTTGATGGATTAATAGAACAAAGTCTATTATCTTTTGACATTTGAAGCTATTTAACTAATATTGCACTATTGTACTCTTTAAATTGCTTGAAAGTGAAGAGAAGCAGAAAACTACTGTCAGTTTATATGAGTAGGACTTCATATATATGATACTTCTATTCATTTATATTAATTTTTGCTTTCTAGATTGACAATTATCTTTTTACTTGCATTATATATTGGAACTGTTATCATAAATGAATGAATTCACTTTTGTACTAATATTTTTCTATGATTTATTATCTGATATATATTCACACATGTGAATGTGATATACATTACATAATTCTTTTGATCAATCTATTTTGTTAAAAGAATAAACTTTACATAATTTTCATCTCTTTCAACTGTTAAATAATCTTCATTACTAATAGTTGAAAGATATCTTTTAGATAGCATAAAGGAATAAACACCCTAGGTATATAATAGAATATATCATTTTAGATAAATGCATGTGATAGATTAAAATCATTTCCCATTGCATGTTATATAAACAAAACACACCCCAAAATAATCTTTTTTGGGAAACTGCTCCCTTTATCCCCAGTTGGAGCCACCACACCAAACGGAAAAGGACTTGCTTTAAGGTCCGAATTGGGTAGTTTCCCCCATGTTGTTGCAACGAAATTCTGAGGCATTAACATTTTGGCGCTAGAAGGAGGGCCAATTGTGAGTGGAAAGAAGATATGATCAATTTAAAAGTCAATCTAAGAGTATCTCTCCTTCTAGATCCCATTCAACTTCCAGAACATTAGTTAGATCTAAATATTTAAGATATGAAATTGAACATCCTTCTCCTAAGTCTCCTAGTGATACATAACCCATACTATCCCGTGATTTTCATCAAAATTCCCCTAAAGTTCAGTTTTTGATAGAAAAATTAAAGAGAGTATTTGTTTCTACTGATAAGTCCGAAACTTATCAATCATCAAATATTAGTGTTTCATCCTCTTTACAACCCAGAAGAATATTAATTCGATTAGAAACTCAAAAGACAAGAATTTCTCCCTTTGAATTTCCCATCGATACTTCTCGAAGGAAGATAAATAAGACTGAATCAGAGTCAATAACCAGCGAGATATTATCTAATAATCCACCCCATCCACTTTTGTTACCTCCGTTCACTTCCTCAACTTCCATTCCAACAATCAGTGTTACTTTAACTAGTTCCAGTACTCAGACTACTATTTCTTCAACTAGTTCTAGCACTTGGCCTACCTCTTCTTCAACACAAACTCAATCCATCACATCCACCCAAGGTCCAATAGTAGGCCAAGTACCTCCACCAAATGTACAACCATGGAACAATCCAGGGGCTGTACAAATGCCTACTCCTCTTCATCCTCTCCCAAAATACCCTGAAAGATGGTTACCTAAGTTTGATCCTGATGATGGTCTTCCAGCTGAAGAACACATTCATAATTACATGTTAGCCATTAATTTATAGGAGATAGTTGAAAAATATTGTATCTTAAGATTATTTTGATATAATCTCAAAGGATCTGCAGGATCCTGGTATTTTTCATTACCTACCCGCTCTATAACTAGCTGGAATATGTTTGAAGAGCAATTTTTAGCTAAGTTTGGAGATGACATAACCACTACAATACTCATCAATGATTTATCAAATCTAAAGGCTAAAACATGGAAGAAAATAAAAGATTTAAATTCAAGATTTGATAAATTTCTCAATAAAATTCTTGCTATAGCAGTTCCTGGTGCAGAAGTTCAAATAGAGTGGTATATTTCATCTCTCCCATCTAATATAGGCATTTTTGTTGATAGAGAAAAATTTCTACATTGACAGAAAATATGAAGGAATCTTTATCTGTAGAGAAACGCATAATCGCTCTTGAAAATAAGAATTCCCAAGAAGATAGGAAATCAAAGAAAGTATCCTTCAAATATGATTCAAAAAATAAGCCATCCGAAGACCCTTTTGATGTAGAAGGTCTTCAGAAAATTTTAAAGACTATGACAAATGAAATGGCAGACATCAAGAAACAGGTTGCTGAAAGTTCTAGCTCAAAAAATACTTTCAGACCCTTCAAGAAAAATCAGTCTTCTAATTCTCAATCACCCAATATCATATGTAATGCTGAGTTTGATCAAGATATAGATGAAGAGCAAACATAAGAAGAAGAAACTAAAGTAGAAGAAGAAGTTGAACTAAATGGAATGTGGGATTTTATTCTACCAAATGAGGAACAACAAGAAGCTATACCTGTGAGTACAAGGAGAAAGAATACTACTGGAGCAACACAGCTAAATCAGAAACAAAAGAATTCAATGCCTGCTAAAGATAAACCAATAAGTAAAATTTCTACATCTAAGGCTACACAAACTAACCCTGCTACTTCAAATGTTCCACCTACATCAAAGACACTGGTAGTCTCTGACACTATTGAGTATAATGTAGTTGAGGATATGAAAAAGGCCAGGGCCAACATTTCAATTCTTGAACTTACTAAATTAAAACAACAACATAAAATCTTACTTGGAGATTTAAACGGAGTTCCCGCTTCAACCTTACCTATTCCAGTAGTATTCCAAGCTACTAATAAAATGGGTAAACCTCCTTCTCCTTGAACTAAAATAGATGCTATAAATTTGATTATGATAGGTGACCGATCCATCTCTCATACTCCTCCATTTATTTTAACCTATGAGATCTATAATAAAAATGTCCATAATTGTTTAATAGACTTAGGGGCTTCCTCTAATATCATGCCAAAACTAGTATGTGCTAAGTTGAACATAACTCCTTAGAGTTATCCTTTTCATATAGTACAACTTGATATAACTAAAGTAGAGGTTGTAGGAGAAATACATTATGTCTCTATCAGAATGTCATCAAACCCTAAGGTTTCTTAGATAATTGATATACTGGTGGCTGATATTCTTGAGTTTTACAGTTTAGTGTTAAGCAGAGACTGGTTTGAAAAGCTTCATGAATATTTTGCAACAGAGTGGTCACATATGTGGCTACCACACAATGGAAAGCCAAATCAAATCTGCGTAGACCAAGAGAAATTCATGAAGCATACAGTCATTGATGTTGAAGGGATAAACAAGCCAGTAGCATTCAATAATAACATTATTGGAAATTACTCGACAGAATCATTTCTTGGAAATTTTAATGCTCAACCATCACCCTTTTTCAATAATGCATTTATCTCTCAAATCGAGCATTTTTCCCAAATAGACACTTATAAATGTAAAATTTTTGTAGATAAACCAGTAGTTAATTCTTTATTTTGATGGTTCTAAATCAGAAGATGGTGAAGGAGCTGGCTATATTTTAATACGCCTAGAAGGAGAAAAAACCATGTTAGCCTGCGCCAGACTTGAATTTGATTACAGAAACAATATAGCAGAATATGAAGCATTAATACAAGGTTTGTACAAAGCAATTGATCTCTACATCCAATATCTGAAAGTCCTAGGAGATTCGAAAATCATTGTCAAACAAGTAAGAAGTACCATACATTGTCATTCTGGACATTTAAAGCATTACCAATCATTAGTCCAGGAATTGACTACTCATTTCTTAGCTTTCAATATTTCTTCTGTACCTAGAATACAAAATGCTAGTGAAGATTTATTAGCTAATGTAGCATAGAAATTAATTCCATCTCAAGAATTTAGTCCCAATATATTTTCCATTGAATTGATTTTTAGACCATCTGTTCTTGACAATATTTCCTATTGGAGAGTATTTAATAATGATTCTGATATCATATATTTCCTTACATTTGAAGGATCTTGTGATTATCAAATTCTAGATGAAAATGAATATAACACTCAGATAAAGGATGAACAATATGAAAATCCAATTTCTAAGTCAATTGTCAAATTAGAATACCTTTATGATCTAAAAGATAGGTTTAAAAGAGTTACTAACTCTAAAACTCAATGTTCGACCTTAAGATTTGAGTTAGTAAATCTTGGAACTAATGATAAACCTCAAAATGTCAATTTAGGTCTTGGTCTATGTTCCGATGAAACATTATCATTTGTCAAGTTATTAAGAACTTACAAAAGTGTTTTTTCTTGGGATTACACTGATCTTAAGACATATGACACTTATGTTATTCAACACACTATTCCTATGATTTCAGATGAGAAACCAATACAGCAAAATTTGAGGAAAATTCACCCGAATCTTGCAAATCAAATCAAAATAGAGTTGAATAAACTCCTCAAAGAAAATATCACCTTTCCAGTTACACATTCTAAATGGGTTTCAAATTTGGTTAATGTTAGGAAGAAAAATGGTGATATTAGGATTTGTATTGATTTTAGGAATTTGAACAAAGCATGTCATAAGGACAATTTTCCATTACCAACCATGGAACAAGCACTATAAATAGTATTTGGTTCTGTACTTATGCCTTTTCTAGATGGATGTTCAGGATATAATCAAATCCTCATACATCCAAATGACAAATTAAAGACCACATTCAGGACTAAGTGGGGAACTTATGCCTATCAAAAGATGCCATTTGGGTTAATTAATGTAGGTGCCACTTTTCAAGGAGCCATGGACACAAATTTTAGAGGACTCATTAACAAATCAATGGTTATTTATCTTGATGACATTGTAGTCTTTTCTAGACTGGTAACCAATCATGCGAATGACCTAAAGCAAGTCTTTGAGCGATGTAAAAAATATGGAATTTCATTAAACCCAAAGAAGTCATATTTTGCTTTAGATGAAGGAAAATTTTAGGATTCATTGTGTCTAAGAAAGGTATCTATATTGATCCTGAAATAATCGAAGAGATTAAAAGAATTCCTTTCCCTCATAATAAGAAAACTATGCAGTCATTTCTTGGACAGAAAATTTTTGTAAAAAGATTTGTCCTTGAATTTTTGCAAATAGTATTACCTTTGCAAACCATGATTAAGAAAAATTTAGTCTTTAGGTGGGGACATAACGAAAGAGAAGCATTTGATTTAATCAAACAATCCATTATCAATGCTATGTTTTTTACTACTCCCAATTTTCTTAATCCTTTTACTTTATACACCTTCTCATCAGATACATCTTACATTGTTGTTCTTACACAACTTAATGACCAAAAAATTGAAGCACCAATATCATTTTTCAGTTCCAATTTGCAAGGCGCAGAACTAAATTATTCATCTGTTGAGAAACAAGCATTTGTTGTCTTTAAAGCTATAATGAATTTTAGGTCATTTCTCCTCAAAAATCACACCAAAATAATAGATTCGTTCTCTGTAGTGAGACAACTATTGATTCAAAGAAAATTAGGAGAAAAAAGGGCTAACCGGGTTACTTTTTTACAAGAATATGATGTAGAAATTAGACCTTCTAAAACTGTTAGAGGTCAAGGTTTTTTGCAGAATGCTAACAGGAGCATCCCATTTATCATCAGAGGAAGACCCAGGTAATAATGTGAAAATATCAGAGGTAAGCCTCAATGATGTGAAATATCAATGCTCTGATCTCATGTTTTATTTGAAAAATGGATATGCCCCAACTCAACTCAGTTATAAAAAAAAACGTTCTTTGAGATTAAAGGCCAAGAAATGTGAAATAATCAATGGCGTATTGTTTAGAAGAAACTTTGATTCTGTGTTAAGATGCTTAGAGAAAACTGAAGCAATGAAAGTTTTGCAGGAACTCCATGATGGACTAGCTGGAGGACATTTTGGAGGAAATACAACAACACATAAAACCTTGCATGTAGGTTACTATTGGCCTAAACTTTTCAAAGATGCTCATTAATATGCAAGAAAATGCAAAGTTTGTCAAAATGCATCTAGAAGACAAAGGAAACCAACTTTCCCATTACAGCCAGTTAATATCGAACAACCATTTGAACAATGGGGATTAGATATAATCGGTGAGATCGTTCCTAACTCTTCCTAACAACATAAATATATTCTCACTGCTACAAATTATTTTACTAAATGGGTGGAAGAAATTCCACTAAAGGTAGCCAATTACGAGAATATTATTGAGTTTATTGATCAATTTATCATAACTAGGTTTGGTTTACCTACTGCTTTAATGTTCGATAATGCATCTTATTTCTCATGAGATGCTATGATAGAATTTGAAATCAAAAGAGGTTTTAAACTTAAGTATTATGCTAATTATTATATGCAGGGAAACAATTTAGTAGAATCCACAAATAAAACCCTTATTAGAATCATCAAACAAAATTCTGATCAAAACCAACGAAATTGGCACAAGTCATTAACATTTGCTCTTTGGGTAGACCGAATAACTCAAAAGGCCTCCATTGGCACTTCTCCATTCAATATTGTTTATGGAAAAGAAGCAGTTCTCCCTACAAATGTAGTTATTCCTTCTCTTTCCTTAGTTCAATTCATTGATGAATCTCCTTCTTCGTCCTTGCAAGTAAGAAAATTTCAAATTCTTAAGCTTGAAGAAGAAAGGGAAAAAGCTATAGTTACTCATGCACATCATCAACATATAGTAAAAGCTTCATTTGATCCAACTTCTGTCACTCCAAAAAACTTTCAAATTGGTGATCTGGTATTGAAATGGGACAAAGCACATGAGGAAAAAGGTAAACACACCAAATTTCTAAGAATGTGGCTAGGTCCATTTCAAATCATTGAGAAAATAGGCCCATCAACATTTTTATTGCAAGATATATCAGGCAAAAGAGATTCTCTACCTGTTAATGGGAAGATTTTAGAGAAATATTTTTCATAGGAGGTAACCCCTTCTATTCCCTGTATATTATTGTATTTTATTTTCCTTAGGAAGATAAAAGTTGCATAGTACTAATTTTTGGATTTTCAAGTAAACATCTCAGAACTGATTTATTGCTTATAGAAATAAGAATTGTTAAAGAAATAATCGAAAGATTCAAATATCAAATAGATTCTATTTTATTGAAAGATGAAATTTCACTAAAGTTATTTATTCTCTGATGAACTCTCATCTTTATAAAGCATGGTTACTCTGTTATCAGTCAAGAAAAGAATTTTTAACATAGTAAAGACTCTTTTACAGATAAGCAATCTTAAAACTCCAAAAATTATCATACCAGAATCCTCAAAAGGACCAATGATTCACCCCATCCGGGAAAACTTATCAACTTTTAGAAATAAATTCAAAAAATTATGCTAAAAATCTTAGGAGATAATAAGTCTCATCAAGACTAGCCGACCTAACAATAATAATGTAAGGGCACTATATTTCAATAATAATTATATATTAATCCTGATCTGAGCGCGCGCCTCCTTGCGCGTTCCCCCTGACCTAGCAGCCGACTGCTGGTACTGTTCTATAATTCATTCGTTGTTATTGTTGTTCCATTAGTGTGATCTGTGTGAATCGCCTTTAGAGTGACAGAATGTTCTTTGATTGCAAAGAGTGTATAGATTGAGTTTGGTTATAACCCACGGGACTTAGTTATTCAATTGCTGTTCCATTCTAGAGTTGCTGTTCCATTTCAGAATTACTGTTTAATCCTTTATTCGCTTTGCTGTTCCATTTACTTGCAGTTGTTGGTTTGTTGTGAGAGATGATCTAAGGCTGTAGTGAGAAGTAGCAGTCACTGTCTAGCTCCCAGGCTCGTGATCTATGCTCTAGTTCCTTTTCCATCAGTTTCTGAAGGGATGGGTTATCATTGCCGAACCCTTGACTGATAAGTTATTGAGTTTTCTGAGTGTGTGATTTATTTCTTTAAAGTAATTTAATTTCAGTTAAGCATCCATTTACTCTTGTATTTATTAAGCACTGTACTACTAGCATTACTCTCACAAATGATAGCCTCGGATTGAGTCACTCTTTGTAATGACAAAACGCTCTCGGGTTGACATATTAATGTGAGGTAATTAGAGGTGAAAGAGACCCTTTTTATAGCTCCACATCTAATCAATAATTAATAAATCAACAATCATAAAACTTCAAAGATCCAATAAAGCGCATCGGCGTAATTCCTTAGCACACTTCACATTTCACAGCGAATAACCAAATGCAATTATTATTACCGTATGGAAATTGCGATCTGCGATTTGCGCAGATTGCATTTCGCGAAATTCATTAGTAACAGAAAACATAACTAAAAGTAATGGTTTAGAGATGTGATATGCGATATTGATAGTTATTGCTCAAGTGCGCGAAATGATTCATATCTAATCAACTAGATATAAGATCTAACGTCTTAATTTGATCGAATAGACATTTTACGTAAAGGTGTGTAAGAGATTTGATAGGAAGAATTATGGGTGATGAACTGAATTTAATGGGAGTAAGGTTTGAAATATTGATATCGACTTCGAGTGTGTTTTGAATGATTGAACGCTAGATTTTTCATTATATCGTTTTAAACTCTATCCTTCTCTCCATTCATCTCAGACCTAAAGTTTTCTCTGTTCACTTGAATTCAGGAAACTGCTTAATGGAGTAAGGATAATAGGGATGAACAATAAAGTCAAGGAAATTTCCAAAACATCAACTATTGAAGACTCAGACATGTCTGCCTTATTCTGAGATACCACCTGCAACAAATATTGTGGGAGTTCGTCATGGGAGCAATGTACCAACTCTTCGAGAATGAACAACCAAGGGTAGTAACCAAAACTTCTACAGCAGACTCATCAGTTTCTTCAGACCCATCTTATTTCAACGTTGCATGCCCATTCCTTCATAAAGTAGCAACGAGGCTGAAGATTCTCCCCCATATAGATATGGTTAAGGGGGTAATTGACCACTTGAACATAGAAGATAGGACATTTAAGAATTCAAAGGAAGAGAATATTGGTTCATTCATGGCAAAAGATCTAAGGACAATGTACCACTCACCCATCCCACAGCAGAAATATGACAAAGATTTTGTCCAAAGTTTTACAAAGAAACATACAGACCTGATGAAATTTATAAAGGAATGGAAGGATGACCAAGGCAAGCTAAAACGGGACAAAATCGGTATGTACCCGATAGCACAATTACCTTCCCCATATGATTATGTTGTTGTAATATTATGTAAATTGTTTGCAAAGCCTGATACTACTAGGTTGTCTGTAGACTGGGTTCGGTTAATTAACGCTATCGTCAATTCTTTAATTATGAATTGGGACAATATCTTTTCTGATAATTTGGCCAAAAATATCATGGAGTATAGAAGTAAAAGAAGTGTTTCCTCTAGGGAAATACCCCCCTTTTACATGAGTGCCTATGTCATGGATGCAATTTTCTTTTGTTCGAGTTTTCCTACCATGGGATGGAAATGGACGGCCCAAGACCCCACTCCAATCCATAGTTACCACAGAGCCCTTTGGGAGTCAGATTTTCATTTACATTTTTACAAAATTTTCCATAGAGTCATGCTACCTATGCACCATATTATATTCAATGAGAAAGCCCCTAGGATTTCCAAAGAGGCTAGTACAGAAATTTTTCTTGTTTCCAGATGGTTTTCTGAAGAAAGTTTCTCCTACGTTAGAGTTTTCAGGAGTTATGCTTCTCCCCACGTCCTACCCTATGATGTTCCTAACAAGCTACTTTCTAGAGAAATTTCTAACCAACTTGTAGTAAGTGGTATTTCGAAGCAAATCAAAGATGCCAAGAAGGCCATTTGGCCTCATTTCCCTTTGCAGTGCGGTACTATTACACTTTTGATATTGGCCATACATTCAAGGAAGTTTCAAATATTAATTTATTGAATTTGGTTGTAATGCCAAAGAGGTCATACGACCCCAATGATGTGATTAAGAATTTCACCACAGAGCTTAAGCTGGAGCCTTTTCTGAAAGAAATAGATATGTTTGATGATTTCTTTCAAGACATTGAGAAATTCCCAGATGTACTAAAAAATGCATCTAGCCAGCTCAATCAATATGACTTTGAAGCTTTCCAAACATACATAAATAAGAGATTGGAAATAATACTTTTATATTTATTTATTATTGAAGATTTCAACAGATCGAATCGAAGTATTAGCTTGGATAATGAAGCCAAAGACATGTCTAAAAATGAATCCCAGGATAAATCTAATCATGGGTCACGGTAATCAAAACATCAATATCATAATTTGGATCTCTCTTATAATGAATTTGAAAACAGAAATGAAAGCGCATAAAAGGTAATTAATAAAGTAATCAAAGAGAAAGGAGTAATTAATGGAACTGGAGCATCTTCCCAACAAATTCAGCACAGCTAAAATACACTTGATCAGGCAGAAAAATCTCAGCCAAAGGATATGAAGAATGAATGGGAAAATTTTTCGAAGGCACTGCGAATTTCACAACCAAATCCTAATATTGATCAATATACCAGTTTTCAAACACTATAGCATTCTAAGAAATTAGTGGAAAATACAGTTCTGCTACAACAGGTATCTGAAACTCATGATCGATAGATCATTCTGGCCAACCCTACATAGCAGATAGTTTTACAAATTGAAGTAACCCCTTCACTGGCTGTAGTCAAGAGAAGAAAAAGGAGAAGAATGGATGATACAGTTTCAAATCTAAACAAATGAATGTGTTGACGTTCTATGGAAGGATCCTCTAGCTGATCCTACTGAACATTTAACCAAGCTATCATAGTTTGCAGGGGCATATGCTACTGCCGCTATTGACAAGGCAACTAAAGTTCAATTGTTATTAAAGAAAAGAGAAGGAAAAATACAATATTTAGAGAGACTAGTAGAGAAATAAAAGTTCAACTCCAACAGGAAAATGGAATTGAGAATGTCTCAATTTCAAATGGATTTTGAAAGGATAAATTTGCAGCATCATGTGAAACTTACAGAAAAATAAACACAACTGGAAGCAGCAATGAACAAATTAAAAAGCCAGTCACATGTAGAGAAATTCAAAAGAGAAGAATTGGAAATGAATGCAAAGCTAAAGCAACAACAAGAATATTTTTTCCAACAAGCTTTAATCACCAACTCTTATTATGATTCAAGTGAAATCCTAATCGAGCAAGTGGCTAATAGGAAACTTGAGTGTGAGAAAAATGAAAAGAAAATTATTGAGTTCATTCAATGGCAAGCATTAGACTTAGGAAAGGAAGCTGATCTACCCCAGGTAGATAAATTTCACAAGGAAGTTCTATTTAAATATTGGGAAGTGCATTTGAGACAAGCAGACAAAGCAGCAACAAAAGCATCAAGGTCAACAAAGGAAATTATTGAAATTGTTTATGAACAACTTTTGAAAGCTGAGCTTATCAAAGAGTCCACATCTGAAGTTCTCTCAGAAATCAAGTCGTTAGAAGCACAGTGGAAAAAAAGGATAGATATGCAAGAAGAAATGATTAAAAAAGTAAATAAGTTTGATCAAGAAAATTATTGGAATTTTCTGATCAAACCTTATCATCAGTACCAAACCTTGCAGTCATTAACTGATTCAACAAAATGGTCGCAACCATCACTTTCAAATGCGGTATGCAAGGGCCAGGTCGGATCAAGAGTTTCGCAGCCAGCTCAACTTAAACCTATGCTAGATATTTGTCAACTTCAAGATCAAATCCACAAGAAGGATTAGCACTCATAGTTATATTGTTACTTTATTTTCCTAGATTGTAGTTGAAGTTTACTATTTACAAGGATGGTTGTTTGAAACCTCCTCTATTTTTATGTAATAATATATTTTTAAACATATTGTAGTTTAGTATTTAAACCCTTCTCATGAATTTAGAGAAGGGTACAGAAATTTGTCAAAAACATTTGCAAAGAATGCACTTCTATAAGTTTGTAAATGCTTTGATGGATTAATGGAACAAAGTTTGTTATCTTTTGACATTTGAAGTTGTTTAACTGATGTTGCACTATTGTAATCTTTAAATTGCTTGAAAGTGAGAAGGAGAAAAAAACTATTGTCAGATTATATGAGTAGGACTTTGTATATGTGGTACTTCTATTCATTTGTATTAAGTTTTTCTTTCTACATTGACAATTATCTTTTTACTTGCATTATATATTTGAAATGTTATCATAAATGAATGTTAAATGCACTTTTGTACTAATATTTGTCTATGATATCTTATCTGATATATAATCACACATATGAATGCAATACACTTTTCACAATTCTTTTAATCAAACTATTTTGTTAAAATAATCATGTTTACATAATTTTCATCTCTTTCAACTGTTAAATAATCTTCATCACTAATAGTTGAAAGATATCTTTTAAGATCACATAAAGAAAGAAACACCCCAGGAATATAGTAAAATAGATAGTATTAGATAAATGCATGTGATAGATTAAAATATTTTCCCATTTCATGTTATATAAACAAAACACACTCCAAAATCATCCTTATTGGGAAACTGGTCCCTTTACCCCCATTCGGAGCCACCACACCAAATGGAAAAGGACTTGCTCTAAGGTCCGGACTGGGTGGTTTTCCCCCATGTTATGGCAATGGAATTCCGAGGCCTCAACAAGTGGCCAATAATATTAGCCTAAGAAAGAAAATGGTCCAAACGCTGTTGAACAAAAGAAAGAGGTTCATGGGAAAGAAATTGAAAAGGCACAACCTATTTTTAATCTAGAAAATGAAATTTCAAAAATTAAAATTGTTGTCCCCTTTTGTGAAATAATAAAGGTCACAGAATATAGAAGTCAAATTGTGAAGATGTTTAACACTCAAGTTGGACCCTCTGATACTCTAAATCTGTAATAAGATCACCCCACCATATTCTTAGGACCAAGAGTGGAAGATGAGGAAAATGAAGAAGTGCCACCATTCTATGTAAGTTTAAATATTCATGACATGACATTACACAATATTATGTTAGATTCAGGGGCATCTCACAATTTAATTCCAAAGGTCATCATGGAGAGATTGTGTTCAGGGATAGCTAGACCATAAAAGACTTTTTCTCATTTGATTCTAAGAGGGTTAAATTTATTGGTCTAATCAAAGATGTAGTTGTTGGTTTAACTCAAGTCCCTACTAAAACTGTATTGATGGACATAATTGTAGCTTATATTCCACCAAAGTTTAGTATGCTGTTATCTAAATCATGGGATGCCAAAATCAAGGGATTTATGCAATTGGACATGTTGTATAATACTATCCCTATTTTTGGTGAGAAAAAGAGATTGTATAGAGAGCCTAGGATGGAATATATGGTCAACAGCAAAAACAAATCTCAAAATTTCCCAGTCTATGCAGTGGAAACTGAATTAGGATCATCCATACTTTTCAATGAAATCAGTGGTCAAACAGGAAATAAACAAGTTGAAGAAATTGAAAAATAAGGTTAGTGGCACAGGAGCTTTGATGGTGTTGCTGGAAGAGATGGAGCCAGTGCAATAATTTGGATAATCATCCCAAGAGATGAAAGTAATTAGTTTTTCTCTTACAAAATCAATTTTGATTGCACAAATAACATGGCAGAATATGAAGCTTTGGTTTTGGGTTTAGAAGTCTTGAAAAACTTAGGTGCTAAAAATATTTCAGTCTTTGGTGATTATGAGTTAGTCATAAAACAAGAGAATGGCACCTATAAAAATAAAGATGTTAGAATGAGAGAATACAAAAATCTGATTCTTGAAATGCTGGAAAATTTTGAAGAATTCAATTTCAAAATTAAGCCTAGAGAATAGAATGGTATTGCAAATTCCTTGGATCTTTCATCCAATCTATTTAAAATTCTCATTCATTCCATAAAGATATATGAGATTTAAATCATACATAGGCCAACCATTCCCGATAACATAAAAATATGGAAAGTATTTGAAAATGATCAACAAGTCAAAAAAAAAATTGGAGTTGAAAGAAGAGTTTGAAATCATTCAAGTTGACCAGCAAAACATGTTTGCTGAAATCAAAGCCAGTACAAAAATCATCCAGCTAAAAAAAAACTGTATTCCTAAGGGCCTCATTCCTCTTGAAAAAATGTTTGACCAAAATGATGTAGCCAAGAATCCTAAAATAAAATCTGATGACGAAGAGGTTGAAACTTATAACCTTGGTACTACAGAAAATCCTAAGTGTGTCAAGCTGTCCAAACTCCTTTCTTTTGAGGTAAAACAGAGATATGTTGATTTGATGAAGATATATATAGATGTCATTGCATGGATTTATGCAGATTTGAAAAAATATGATCCTAGTATCATTCAACATACAATACCAATAAAGGAAAATGAAAATCCTTTCAAACAAAATCTTAGGAGAATCAATCCATTACTTCTAACATTGATTTAAAATGAGATTAAAAAGTTTTTTGAAGCCAATATCATAGTACCATTGAGGTTTTCCAAGTGGTTTGATAATTTGGTACCTATAAGCAAGAAAAATGGGAAGATTAGGATATGTATTGATTTCAGAAACTTGAATAAAGCTTCACTAAAAGATAAATATCCTCTTCCCAAGATGGATCACATACTGCGGAACATAGTAGGATCACAAATGATGTCAATGTTAGATGGTTTCTCAGGCTATAATCAAATATTAGTGCATCCATATGACTAAGAGAAGACATCTTTCACCACGCCTTGGGGAACATTTATGTATGCAAAGATGCCCTTTGGACTTATGAATGTAGGGGAAACTTTTCAGAGGGCCATGGACATTGCATTTGGAGAAGAAAAGGAAAAATCGGTGGTTGTATATTTGGATGACATAATTGTGTTCTCAAATAAAGAAGAAGAACATCTCAAGCACTTGGAAAAGATTCTGCAAAAATGCAGAAAATTTGGTATTTCTCTAAACCCCACCAAAAGTTTTTTTTTTATTTTACAACTGGAAATTTATTGTGTCATATAATATCAAAGGATGGTATTAAGATTGATCCAAGTAGAGTTTCTATTTTTCAGAAGATATATCTTCCGAGAAACAAAAAGGAAATCCAATATTTTTTAGGTAAGGTGAATTTTGTAGGAAGATTTATTCCTAACTTTGTAGAAATTGTGAAGCATATCACCAAGATGCTTATGAAGGACTATGATATTAAGTGGACAACATAGGCTAAACATTCTTTTGAAGAAATCAAAAGGGCTCTTACTCAAGCTCTAGTACTCATAAACCCTTATTTTTCAAAACAAATTTTGGTTTTTACATTCACTTTAGAACATACAATTGCAGGGGTATTGTTGCAGAGAAAACTAGAAGGTAATGAACAACCTATTTCATTTTTCAATAGGACACTTGGGAATTTTGAATTGAAGTACAACATTATGGAGAAGAAATCTTATTCTTTGGTGAAGGAACTTAAATATTTCAGGGTATATGTCATCCATTCACGCATTGTTTATTTTGTACCTAATGTTGTAGTAAAATATATATTAACCCGAGTTGATCTAGATGGTAAGATGAGTAAGTGGATTGCCACTTAGCTAGAATATTATTTGGAAATCAGACCTACAAAATTGGTGAAAGGATAAGGACTAGCAAAGTCGATGACTCAATCAAATTTTGACTGTCTAGACATTAATTCTATAGTATAAATTTCAGATATGATTGCAGACGAAGAGATGATCCCTATTGAAGAACATTTCACTATTTCAGACTGGTATAAGGATGTTATTTTGGTTCTACAACACCATAGAGTTCCTCCCAAATTAACAAAATCAAAATCTAGATTTTTGAAGCTGAAATATGAGAGGTACTGCATCTTGAACAAAACTTTGCATCGAAAAGACACAGGTGGAATACTTCTTAACTGTCTACTAGAGGACGAAGTTGAGAGAGTGATTGAAGAGTTTCATAAGGGTGATTGTTGGGGTCATCATTATTAGAAATAAACAATGAATAAAACATTCATAGCAGGCTTTTATTTTCCTTCAATGTTCAAATATGTTATAAGAAGGTTGCTTCTTGTCATGAATGTCAAATATTTAATGGAAAGAGAAAGTTTCTCCCATTACCTTTGAAACCTATATTTGTAGAAGCTCCTTTCTAGCAGTGGGGGTTGGATTTTATTGGTGAGATACATCCTACATCTTCAAGCCAACATCAATGGATCTTAACAGCCATTGATTATCTCACAAAGTGGATTGAAGAAATTCCTACAAAACAAGCCACAGATATAGAAATCATACAATTTTTGGAAAATAACATCTGATCTAGATTTGGTTGTCCAATGAAGATCATCATTGACAATGCTCAGGCTTTCAAATCAAATAAGTTGGTAAGTTTTTACAACTAGTATAATATCACCCTTGGTCACTCTACAACCTATTACCCTCAAGGTAATGTCTTGGTTGAGTCATCAAACAAGTGCCTAGTCAGAATTATCAAGAGAATTTTGCAGGAAAACAAGAGGTCATGGCATTTGAAACTTAGATTTTCTTTATGGGCTGACATAATTTGTACTAAAAAATCCGTAGGGACTTCTCCTTATGAGCTAATTTATGGGACTGAAGTTGTTTTTCCTAGCTCTCTTGGAGTCCCAGTGATGAAATTGTTACAAGGACTAGATGAAGAACCAAATGCAATACAAAGGAGGATCAATAAGTTGATTGCTTTGTATGAAAAAAGAGAAGAAGTGTACACAAATTATCAGCAATCTCAAAACAGAGTTAAAAGGACATATGACAAAAAAGAAAAAAGAAGAAAATTTCAATATCCAGATGTGGTTTTGAAGTGGGAAGCTAAGATAGAAGACAAAGGGAAACATGGAAAGTTTGAAAACATCTGGAAAGGGCCATATAATATCTCATCCTACCATGGAAATAATACATTCATACTGCAAGATATGGATAGTCAACTATGTAAAGGAGGACCTGTCAATGGCAGGTTTCTCAAGCATTATTCCTCCTGATTCAATCAGCTGGAAGGAACACCATTGTATATATTCGATTTTAAATTTCCCATTTGCAGGTGTGGATGATCTCTTCAACAGGTTTGAGCCCGGAGTGAAGGCCATAAGGACTTGGAGATGACATCATCAAAGTTTCAGTTTTTAGTTTTCAATAAGGAAGTTTGTTTGGTTCTTTGTTGCACCACAGGGGTGCAACATCCCCATTGGAGCCATTGTTATCCAAGATAACACTTAGGATTAGTTCTTGAGTCAATTGGTTAAATTATTTAGGGCTTTTAATTTTCTCAAAATAAAGTTCATGTAAAAAATTCATTTTTGTCATATAGTCAGTTTGTAGGGTCATTGTCAATTTAAGTAGGGTTAACCATAAACATGAAAATCAAATCTTCCATGGGTATTGGGGCGTATTGGGTCATGATTGGAATTTTAACAGTTTTGTAGGAATCTGTAGAAACTCCAGTTAGAAAAACTGAGGGTTTGCTACAGAATTTCCTAACACTACCATAGCGGATTTGTCTCTTCAAACACTTGTCCCGCTACGAAATTTTATTGTTGTGGTCATGGTATTGTAATGGTAATTTTTTTTCAAAGGGATTATGGTTAGCTTCATGGTGGGACATGAATACGTGCTTTTGCCTTTATCAATTATTCCCAAAATGCTCAAACCATATAACTTAATTCCTACATCGTTTTTCTTTCCACTTTAGAATGGTTTCGTTGTCATAAGCTTGGTCTTGTTGTCATTCAAAACTGGATTTTTTGTCATAACTTTGGTTTGTTGTCATAGTAGATGGTATTTTAGTCTTTAGGGAAGAGTCGAGTGTTGTCAAAGCGGGTCTAGTTGTATTTAGGGGAATTTATAGGTGGAAAGAAACTCTCAACATGTTGAATCCATGGCAACTTAGAAAAAACAAAATAAAGGAGGTTCATTTGTAAGATATGAACTAATGGATATGAAGTTATTGGAGGAGGACCCTGATTTCACTCAATCATTTGCCAGTGTGGGGTGCCTTCGTTTCTGTCAGAAGCTGCAAGGTTACCATGGGTAGATTGGAAAATATTTTGATATCAATTTCACACAGACAGAGTCTAAGATGGGCATGTTGAACTTTGCAGTGTCCCATGACACTATTGCTCATGCTAAAAAATCCTTAGGTCTAGAGAAATGTGGTTTAAAGTGCAGAAGTTTCAATTGCGTAACTATGACGAGTTTCTTAAGGAAGAGCACAAAGGGATTGATATGACTACATGAATATCCATAATTTTTCCTCAAAGAACATCTTACTAAACTCCTAATGGTCATTTAGAATTACTTCACATGTGAATATAGGTTCAACATGGTCTACCAATACCATTTCAAATTGCTACTGCATGTCACAGGTAAACAACCCCTAGTAATAGCTTTGTTTTCCATCATAGTCTTATTAAATTGTTGGTTATATAAGAGTTAAACAGGTTGAACAGAGTGTTATCACTCATAAAACTGTGAAACATTACTTGACATGGTTATTCAATTCACTCATCAAAAGGATAAGGTCCCCTTAAGCCTTTTCAAGTTGGTATAGGAAAAATTCTTTTTTTACATGTTTTAACCTATCCCAAGGTTCAAGGTCACCTCCATTTGCGTCATGTCATGTCCCATCAGTCCTCATATGGTGTCAGTTTTCATTCCCCATGCATTTAAATTCAAAAAGGGCACTTGTGTTAGTTTTTCAAATTTTCGTAGCGTTTTATATAGAAAAACAATAGTTTTTGCTACGAAACTACCTAATAGTTTCGTAGAAAAACTGTCAGAGGTTAAACTAACTACACTACAGAAATATTTTTTCTTACCTATCTTGTCAAATTCGATATGAAATGTCATTCCATGATTGGAGGAGTTAGGGTGGTGGTCATTCGAGTTTGTTATGGTTAAGTCAAAGGTACATAGTTGTGTCTGAGGTCATCATTACCCTTTTTGGCATGCATGTGTCATGATTAAAGCATGAGCTATCATTCAAACCATAAAACCTTACTCCAATAAGAAATTTTGTCATATTCCACATTATCTTTACATGTAATTGGATCTCTGGAGAGTTACTTCATCAAGCCAAGCAGGTTGCTGGCATATTTGAACTTTGCAGGTGTCATCAAGCAAGTGAGGCTGTGAAGATATAAAGAACCCATGGTTGCTAGAAGGAAAACAAACAAAGGTGGTCATTGCCACGGGTATGAGCTCATGGACATGAATTTGGTAAATGAAGACCCAACTACCATGGAGTTTTTCAAAAGAACTGGTTGCTTGAAATTCTATCAAAGGTTGCAGGGTTTTCATCTACAAGTTTCCAAGGATTTTTCTAATAGCTTCACAGGAACAGCTTCAAAAGTGGGAATTATGAACCTTACAGTGACACCAGATAGCATTTCATCAGCAATAGGAATCCCTAGAGGAGGGGAACAGTGGTTTAAAAGCATCAAATTCACAATGCAGGACTGCAAAGAGTTCATCAAACCATAACAAAGTGAAATTGATTTGAAAAATGCTATCCCTAGGGGTTTCATGAAGGAAAATTATTCAAAGCTGTTTATGATCATCCAGAAATATTTTACCTGTGAAGGAAGGTTTCACATGATCTACTCTTATCATCTTAGGCTTCTACTACATTTTTTGTCTAAGAGGTTAGTTGACTTGACTTTTTATTTATACAGAAGTCTAGGGAAAATGTCAGATAAGTTTCAAATCAAGAAAGAAGGCAATGAAACTTCTCTTTTTCATCATGGTTTGATTAAGCTATTGGTGTTAGAGGAATTGAAGAGACTAGATAGAGATTGGAATTCCTTTTTGTTCATGAGTGGTTATGAAATTGATGTTGTCACTCCTAAGAGAGCCTCCAAACTTAGAAAAATTTCATAACCAACTGTGGAAGAGGAAGTTGAAGAAGGGAATAGATCATCTCCTCCAGAACTAGTAAGCATGGAGGCAGAGCCTTTGCAGAAGATTGACACACCTAAAACAACACCTGCAAAACAGAAGCAAACAGTCGACAAACAAGGTAGCAAGAGAGTCACTAGGAGATAGAAATTGGTGAAAGGAAACTTATAGGACATCCTTCATGCAATTGACATTGAAGAAACTCCCATTGTCCAAGCTCAAGACATTGAAGATGGAGGAAGAAAGTTGAAGAAAGGTAAGATAGCTAAAAAATTAGAGTTTGTAGGTGATGATGCTGGTTTCATGTTTCAACCTAGAAAGCCAATGACCAGACATGCAAGAAAGGTCATGGAAAGCAGCAAATATACTGAGAAGATAAACGAAACTGCTCAGCCACCAAGCATCATAGATCTTTCTTCACCTGCAAAATAAGAGCATGTTATCAAATAAAGAAAGGGTAAAGAGAAAATTAGTGAAAAATCAGAAATTGAAACCCTTAAAGAGCAGTTGAAGGTGGCAGGAGAGGAGATATCAGTTTTGAAGCAAGAGGCAAAGAAACACAGAGTTGAGAAAGTTCAGTTTGATCAAATGATAAAAATCTTGGAAGATCAAGTCACAAGTGTTTCAAAGACCTTGGACAATATAGAAAAGTTGATAAAGTGGACATAGCCATTAAGAGGAGAGGTCAAGAACATCAAAAATATAAACTTGCACTTGCAATCCAAGAACAGGGCATTAAAAAACAAAGTGCAAGATCTGCGGGAACAATTGGATTTGATTCATGTGGAGTTGGAAAAGAAAGGATTGAAGATGATAGTGGTAGAAGAGCCCATTAGTCAACTGATTATAAATGAGGAGGAAACACCACAGAAGTAATAAGTTAAAATGGAGTATGTTTTAGGAGGTTCATAACATGTAGAGAACCCAAATTTTGCAGGTGGAGAACAATTTTTGAAGACCATCTTGAAAACAACATTTTCTGGTTTTTTACACAATTTCGTAGCATACCTCAGGCTTAAAGCCAAAAATAAGCTACGAAAATTCCTGTAGCTGCTTTTTTGCATTTAAACTTAGTTTTGGCATGTTTTAAGGAGGGATATTTATGGTTTGCAAACTTTCATGGCATACTAAAGATGTTGGAACAACAAAGAAGTCAAGAAGATTGATGGAAAAGCCATTTTTCTGACGCTAGTAAAACTCGCTACGAAACTTCCCTGTTTTCGTAGCAAGCAATTATTGAAGGATTTTAAGCATCTTAGTAGAATTTTTTGCCAGCTAGAGACCTCCAGCATGTCAGTGGACCTTATTAACAAATATTCATGACTTAAAGGGAGTACTACATAGTCATCTCATTAGTCAAAACAACGTTAAAGATGAAGGTCATCTATTCCTAAAAAGCAGGATTATGTTCCAATCTAGGAGTGCTTTAAAGGTGTAAAGTGGTGTTAAACTAGGGTCATTTGTCATTCGAGCATGTGACATTCATGACGTAACCATTATGTAACTATTTCACTAATAGGATAAAGGAATGTAATAAATATGAGATAGAGTCCTATTAGGATTTTGTTTTCTTTAAAGATAGTTGTCAGTTTTATGTTTTAAGTTAGAGATTTAAGTTATGATAGGTGTCATAGTATAATTCAAGGATCTAGCCACCACGTAGATCATCCATATTGTAAAGAATGTATATTTATAGACAAAACATCAAAGAAGCAAGGGGTTCAAAAATATTGCACCAAATTGTTGCTTGTATGTTTTTTACTATTATCAATAATACAAAGTGGAATTCTAGTTCCAGACCTGAGATTCTCATGAGGTTTTTGATGTCTTATTGATCTATATCTTTATGTTTAATCACTTGCAGTAGATTTCATCTCTAATTACTCAGAATTCATAATATTATGCCCTAACTTCCTTTAGTGGTGAAATGACTGTGTTTTCCTATGTTGTGTGTATGAATTATCTCTATTAAAAAACCTCTATCTACCTTAGCTTACATGTGAAGAACCGATGTCATTAAGACTACTGATTGTTGACTCCATAAGCCTAATGGTAGCAAGCCTTCATTTTTCAACCTGCAATCATACGAAAAAAGTTAGAATTCCATAGAGTTAGCCATCTAGTACTATCTTTATTCAAAATCATAAACACCCCTTTGAGAGAGCCCTCTCAAACTGAAGAGAATAATCTTCAGTTAGAAGTGGTTTGAAACAGTTACATTGAGTTGATTGATGAGCATCCAATCAAGATCAATTTGGTGATAACATAGAGATTGGCTCACCATTCTATTTTTAAGTGGCTATGAGTTAGATACTACCACCCCTAGGAAAACTCCAAAATCCCAATCAATAACCCCTAGGGAAGAAAAGAAACTTGAAGGATGGCTTGAAACAAAACTTTTAGTTGAAAATGTAGTAGAACCTGTGGCAGTAGTAAATACTTCTACAAACAGCAAGAGGATCGTCGCTAGAGGTCAAAGGAAAGGGAAGGGAAACTATTTGATATCCTAGAATCTATTGAGATTGAAGAAAGTCCTATTGAGATTGAAGAAAATCCAATTGTGAAACCTGTATAGATTGCAGAGGAAGAAACTAAAAATAAGAGAAAGAGAGACAAGAACTTAGATTTTACACAAGAGGAACTAGGTTTTGTTTTCAAACATAGGAAGCTTGTCACAAGATCACAACAACCAGCTGAAAATATGCTTGAGGTGCCTTCAAGAAAGGCAGAGCCATCAAAGAAAAGGAAAGTCAGAGAGCATGTACAAGAAAAAAGTGACGTGGAGGTTTTACAAGAACAATTAAGAGAAGCTAAGTAGGAGGTGATAGAAATTAAACTATTCTTTAAGGAGTTAGAAGAAGATATATCAAAACAACTTGATTTCTATGAAAAGGTTGGAGAAGAATCTAAAAGAATGGTGAAGAGGACATTTCCTTTACATAGAATGATGAAACACTTGTGCAAAAGGAACAATTGGTTACAAGGATATAGGAAAAAGTTGCAAGGATATGTAAAAGCCTTAGAAACTCAAATTGAAATGATTAAATTGAGCTTCTAAAGAAAGGTCTCAAGATCTTTGCTGAAATAGATGACACTCCTTAAATATGGTAACATCCTTAATTTTTTCCTACGTTATGTTTAACCAATATTTTTAGTAGTATACATTCTTGGATAGCTATTAGGAGTGACAAGGAGGCACACGAAACCAAGAAAAATAAAAAACTCAGAAAATTGACAGTTTAGTAGGAACTCCCCATAGTTAAGCCAGATATTTTCTACGGAATTGTTGTAGGTTTTCATGGAGGAAAATACAAGTTTAAACCTCGACTAAGGGAGTGCTAAAGGCATGTATTTAACTAAAACACATCAATGAATACCCCATAACTATTAGAAAGATCACATGGGTAGCAGAAAGTTGTTTTTTGCATTTTCTACCAAATTTTGCTTCTAAACTGCCTCACTTTGTTTTTTCTGCATAACAAAGTTTTGATTAGTTTTTGGGCAGTCAAACAGCAAGGCATTATATGAGCTACAAGTGGTAAAAGTATCCACATCATCAGCTCATGGACTCCTATTTTTCAGCAAGACAGGTCAACAGGTCAACCAAGTTAGCATCCACGTCGCAAAGGCTCGACATTCCAACACAACATTCCAACACATTTCAACAGTTGGTTACATTCGATGAGGGTCTCCAAAAAGAATTGTTGAGTTCATAAATGAGAGGATAATCCTATTTGTATTCAAATTCTATTAAAACATAAAATATCTCTACAAAGGTTCCATGTTTTCTAACTCAATTAGAATTAGGCCTCTTATTTATGCATCAATCTAGCCCATGTTGCAGATTTTTGTTATGAAGACTTTTCTCTATATATGTGTAAATTTTTCACTTTGAAGGGGTTGATGGATGATGTGAGAGGACCACCTTTGTAAAAAAATTCTTCAATTTAATATGCATTTACACCAAAATTTCTTTTTCACCTTAGAATTTGTTTTGGATCATATGTTATATCTCCATGTTTTGTATGTTGTAATCAGTTTCATAGCAATTTGATTACTTGGAATTCATGTCAAATGCTCCAACTTCCTTCATTTGCTATGTTTTATTGTAAATGTTTATTTCACACCATTTTAAAGCCAAAATTGCTTCAGCTTCCATGAAAGAAGTGTTGTTTGTAATTTATTTTTCTTAATTGAATCCATGCCCAATGGTGGCACTTGTCACATTCTCTTTTCCTGCAAAATCACATGAATTAGAAATAGAGTTAGCCATCTGCAAATTAAATTTTATTTAGAAAATTTTATTGTTTTCCTTGAGAGAGCCCTCTCTAACTGGAAGGGCTAACTTCTAGTTAAAATTTGGTTTGAAATATTTATGCTTGGTTGGAGTTTGACAAATCCCAGCCTGTCTGGCCTAGTGATAATAGAGAGGCAGCCTGAAAGACTTTCTGTTGGTATTGGATGCATCACTTGACCTCCTCTTTAATTCAAATTCTTAATTCATGAGCAACTTCAAATACTTGGTCAATATTTTGATATCAAGAGAATATATATCCTTAGCATTGTTGGAAGAGGCTTGGGTATTCTTACCAGTTTCCTTGGAGTATTTAAGACCATTAGTGTCTTCAATGACTCCAATAGAATGCAAATATTTTTGGATAGAAAGAGCTTCTAAAAAGTTTGAAGCCAAAGTATTAGTTGCAAATCTTTTGACAAACACAAAAATATTAGTTGGAAAGGAAGTTATATAATAATATTTAGTAATTCCATCTTCTGGTTGTACATATGCGGGGAAATTGTTCAACAGACGAGTAAATCTCTGGTTGAAATCTTTAACTCTTTCTTTGTCCCCTATTTTCAAGTTCCCAAGTTCTTTTAATAACATGGTGGGAGTTTTATCATCAATATGTTTTTCCAAAAATAGCTTCTTAAACTCCCTTCAACTACAGATTTAATTGGCTAGAAGACTATGATACCATACAAACACTCTACCTTCGAAAGTGTATGGAAAGAGTCTACAAACAATGTCGTCAAAATGTACCTCAAAAATTCACAAATGCAGGTAGAAATCATCAATATGGTCTTCTGCTTTGGTTTTCTTATCGAGATCAAACTTTGACAACAACTTTTCTAGATGTTTTGGCATATTATGAAGATTATCCAGAAGAGAGAGTGGCACTTGGGACATCCAATCCAAGTCTACATCAGCCATGTCTTCATCTCCTTCCTCCTTCTCTTCTTCTGAGTTATAAGAGGCTTCTCCTTCATCGTTAAATTTTGTGTTATAATCAGGATGGTACTCAACAGAAAACTAAAATTCGTCCCCTTCACTGTCCAAATTCTCCTCAACAGGTGGAAGTTCACCTTGGTGATTTTTTCTTTCCATAGGATCCACTAACTCCTCAAGGGTTGTGAAAATGAAATATTTCACTGAAGAAACCAATACGTCGTTGGGATTTATTTATTTTTTTACAAGATTATGAGGTAGAATAGAAACAACATGGATTAAACCAAGAGCTCTCGCAAAATGACGAGTAATAGGTCGAACCATTCATAGTTGATCGTAAGTAACCTCAATTGTTTGTCTCAAAATAGGCTGAGAAGTTTCCTTTTTCTTAGGAATATGAGTTGGAGTGGAAATGGGAATGTTACTCCCTTGTGTGAAATTTTTATTGTTAATATGTGGTGTGTTATCATCCATAAAAGGGTGCCTACTGTTGGTGTCCCGTGTTTTGATAGTTTGGAAAATCAAAAGACAAGGCAACATCAGAACCAATATTTAGAGTTACAGGATCTAGTCCTCCTGTTCTCAGAGAGGGATCTCTCAAATGCTTGTTTGCAAAGGTTTATCTTGTGTGCTTTGAATATTGGTTTTAGACTAGTTATTAAGTGCAGGTGTTTGTTTGTTTGTTTGGTTGAATTGATACAACAGAATATGAAAAGGTCTAGGAAAGATAGATAGAAAGAAGAAGTGTCAGTTTCATTGTGCAATGGAGTCAAAAAGAAGTTGGTAACAAGCTTATAAGTGGATATGGGATATCAAAGGGCAAATCTAGCTTGGCCATGGGATCCTTTAGTTTATGAATGAGATGGACATTAACGGTTTGGAAAAGAGAATTTGAATTCTCAACAAAGGGAAACTTAAAAAACATAACTTGAACATAAAGAGGTATTTGATAGACAGGGCTAACCATGAATTCTACAAACCACAGTTTAAGTACATGATGACTTTAAGACAACTTTCAAAATTAAATCTAAGATTTGGGGAACACCCTATTTCATCAAAGATTTTATTTCAAATGACTTAGAAAACATAAAAGATTCACTAATAATTGCAGTC
>JAXQQM020065940.1:0-60984 GCA_034641835.2 Pinus albicaulis | reverse complement strand
ATTATAGAAATGTTTTATATGAAAAATTGGAATTTTGGACCGAGCTAGGGCTTCCGCTATGGCTCTGCAACAAGCTGTCGCCGTCACAGACGTTTCAACCCGGGCTCCTCACGCTTTCACAGCTGAAGACCCTTCAACAGCATTCGCCGTCTTCGAAGTAAAACCCAAATCGGCTCTAGTTGTCTCTGAAGCAAAGGGCGGTGGATCAAAATCCCTCGTTGAACGAAAGGCAGATACGGTGCTTCCCCTTGGCTTCGAGCACCGGCGTCCTGTTTCAATAGATGGCGAAGGCAATCTGCGAGTTGGGTTTTCAGAACAGGAACCCACGGACATGGTGCTATCAGTCCACGGAAGGCCATGCAATCTGGAACAACCCGCCTTCAAAACAGAGGACGCTGCCAAGAATCTCGCCGGTGGCCATTCAGCTATGAACACGAAAACATATTGCCTACCGGAAAGGAAGGCAGCCGAACACTGTAAGGATGCCCAAGGGCATTTGGGCGTACACGCTGCTGGAGGCAGGAATGGATCTGATCTCAGATCCATGACTTTAGAACGATTTCTCATTGACCAAGGCAAGAAATATGAGATCAGTCTCTCGATTTCTCCCCTGCCTCAGACAAGAACAGAGCTGCCAAAATCCAAACAGCAGAACCTCCTGCCAGCCCCAGAAATAGTGGCAGCAGAGTCCATGCAAGTTGGGGAATGGAAAGGCGCTCCTCAAGCTGGTTTATCAGGTAAATTTTCGATTTATCACCCTCAGCAAAGTCTACCCTCTTGCTTTCAAATCCAGCTCTTACTTCTCTCGGGCAAGACGCTACTGCTTTGGGTGTCTGCTTCAGATCTGGTGATTAACCTCCTGCGAGAGCTGGAGCTCAGAGTGGGCATCCCCTCAGCCTTTCTGAGACTGACCTATGAAGGCAAACAGCTTGATAAACCTCTGCCCCTGTCTTTTTACAGCATTGAAAGAGATGCTTTAGTAATTCTCACTTCACGCCTGCGAGGAGGAGCAGCTGGGCAGACCTCCTCGGCTCCTACCTTCTCCTATAAAGATGCAGTTCATGCTCAGAACTCCAAACCCTCTGCTGGCCCCAAACCCCAGCCTTTTCTGGTTGACAAGCTGGATGAAGCACCTTCTGTTGAGGTCTCTCTACCATCTGTCACAGAAGATCTTCAAAAATATGCAGAGCGAGCCATCATCTGCAGATTCAATGGGCTTTGGCCGCGAACCAAGGAACTCTTTGATTGGATCTACGATAACTGGACCAGCAAGTGCCTCGTTAGCTGCTGCTCATGAGGGTTCTTCATAGTATTGTTTGACCATGCAAAGCATTATGAACAGGCCTTACAGAAAGGTCCCTGGTTTTTTGGAAATGCTGGGCTCTTCTTAACCCAATGGTTCCCAGATTTCGACCCTGCAACAGCTACCATCACCAGGACCCCTGTTTGGGTCAGGCTGCCCAACCTTCCTGTCCATCTATGGCAGCTGGCAGTGTTCAGGTGCATGGGCGATACCCTGGGACGCTTTCTCGATGTTGATTATGAAAGGCCACTTCAGGGCCTCTACACATATGCCAGAATGTGCGTGGAGGTTGACATCAGCAAAGGCTTGCCCGAAAAAATTATCCTCAAGGTTGGTGATCTTGTCTGGACTCAGTACTTAGACTATGAGAACACTGCTTTCCGTTGCCGCCACTGCAACCAAACAGGGCATCTACAGAACTCATGCCCCACTCTTGCAGAAACAAAGACTAAAGGAGATCATACAAAGTCCAAATCCAAAAAATGGACTCCCTGTACCCCGCCGCCTGCTGCAAATTATACTTCCTCGAGCTCTGATGATGATGGGAGTGAAGCAGATTCAAACCTTGCTCCTCAGACTCAGAAACTGTCCACGGATGCTCCCAAGCATCCCCCTGATACAACAGTCACTCAGAAGCGTAGTCATGAGTCCGCCTCTTCCGATTCAGATAAGGAGGCCCCTCTCTTGGAGAACTCCAGTCTTCAAATTGTCCCAGCACATCCTCACCAGAATGGCTGGGTTAAAGTCAACAAAAAGAAAGGGAAGAAATTTCGTGTAGAAAACTCTACCAATTCTGGGTAGAAGTCGGTTCCTTCCTGTTTTTAGTTGTTTATTGCTGCTCCTCGTTTGTCTCATCTCTCTATCCGGGGACCGAAGTTGATTTTTTATCATTTCCGGTTGGCCGTGTTGTTATCTCTCTTGAATGTACTTTCTCCTGTACCATATTTTCACTTAATAGAATTAGTCCAATTCAGATAAAAAAAAAAACATGTTAAAACTAATTGTTTATATTAAGTTTATATTATATTAACAATATTAGAACATAATATTATATATTATAACCTAAAACCAGTTATATAATAGTAGTTTGCATATTATATTTTATATTATAACCTAAAATGAATTCTGAGATAAAAGGTAAGATATATATTAGAACTTAAAACGTAAAATTATAAAATTATATTATAAATTATAACATGAAATGAATTTGCACATAAAACCTAAGTTATAGATTACTCAAAATGAGTATCATAATTTTTTTGCTTTTCGGAAGAAATATGACTATTATAAAAACAAATCTTTAAAAAGAAATTATTATTATAACCTAAAATTAAAACCATGTTAAAATTGGTTATAAAACCATCTTAATATTTTTGCAGATGACTACTATATATATATTTTTTCGATATAAATTGAAACTATGTTAATATTGGTTAAACTCAAAATGATTATTATATTCTTGCTAGCTCTGTAAATCATGTTAAAATTTATTATAAAAACATGTTAATATTTTTGCAGTTTTATCAAAGTGAAATTAATGAAGGTTATTGAATTGGAATTACATATATGGGGCTTTTGAAATGCACACTTTTAGGAATGTAACACATAATAATGTATCATTTTAATGAAACCACGTTTTTTTTAACAGGTGTAAAAGATTTTCATTAATGGTATTGAGAGTACATTGAGATCAAATATCTAGTCTTTGCAAAATAGTACAACCTAGGAGGGGAAGTCTCCACAAAGTTACAAAAATATGAAAAAAATGTCTCTGAGCTATAAACTAAAGCCTAAATATTGTCTTCCATAACCACAAGGTAGAGATTGTATATCATAAAACAACGTTTTCCAGAGCTGACATTTCCAAACAAGAGACACACCTAGGAAACTGTAACAACCTTGGTTAAAAATCCATGTCGAAATATAATACCAAGGTCATGGGACACGTAGTCCAAGCTGAGTGGCGACAAAAACATCCTAGATGGTGTTCATTTCAGTTATTATGGCTAAAGGAAGTTGTCAAAGGAAATGGATAAGGCTTTGGAATGGCATGAGGCATTAATGAGCATAATATTTATAAAAATAATTGGAAATTGGAGAAAATGGAGGTGAAAGCTCACAGGTTGCATGTGAAGATTAAAATGAAGGAAAATAATAGAAAAGGAAGAAATTGGAAGCCTCATTGATAAAAGGGCTTTTGACGATCAGTTATCAGGATTTTTCTCACACTTATGACCAACATTCTATTCTCTCACTCTCCCATACTCTTGGATACTTAGATTTTTCTTGGAGCACTCTTGCAAGAGTGTGTCATACTTTGGATTTGGAGCAAGAAGGAAAAGGAAAGGCAGAAAAGCACAAGAGGAGATCGATATCAACAACGACAACTAGATTTCTTTGCAGGTATTGAGTTTCATGTATGGTTTCCTCACTAGTTTTGGCATGCATGGCACATTCATGTGGTTTCTTGGTCATGATATCTCATTGGAATGGAGGATTGCGTGGATTGAAAGTGCATTGTCCTAGCCTTGTCATTTCCTCGATAACCATGGTGTTGTGGGTTCAATTCATTATTTGTTTTCTCATTGGTTATCACGTTCCTTTAGTCATGGGAATTTGATGAATTTTGAGGTCTAAAATGGGCCTCCTAAGGAAATTAGAAAATAATAGTGGAAATAATAAAATAAGATTAGATTACATCATCAACTTTTAGAGGGAAAAAATAAAAAATTACTTTTTCAACTTGTATTTTCAACTTATCTCCCTATGGGTTTACTCAAATTCTTAGTAGGAAGAGTCGTTGGATGTAGAATTTGATTCTTCATCTAAGGAGTATCGATGTTGCATACTTTTGATGGACCTTGCTACATGAAAAATGAGAAATACATGAAAAACGTGATTTCAATCACGTTTTTTCATATGTTACTCATTGTTTGTATAGTAGGGTCGATCGAAAGTATGAAACATGGGTACTCCTTGGATGAGGAATTAAATTTTTCATCTAACGAGTACTCCCGCTCGAAATTTGAGTAAACCTTTAATGAGATAAGTTGAAAATACAAGTTGAAAGTGTAGTTTTATTATTTTATTATTTGTTAATCTTTTTACATTTTTACGCAAAAATGGTGAATTATCACCCATGGTTGAAATCATCATCTTGAATCCTATTGGTTCTTATAAAATTTATTTTGGTTGTACATTTTTATTAGGAGGCCCATTTTAAACCTTAAAAGTTCTATAATGTTGAGTTACTAGTTCTTGGAGCCTTTGTTGGACAAACACTCTTGAGCCTAGCAGAGAGCCGTGGGTTGAGTTACTAGTCTTGGTGCCTTGGTTGGACAAACACACTGGAGCCCAGAAGAAAATGGGGTTGAGTTAATAGTATTAGAGCCTTGGTTGGAAAAAATGCTCTGGAGCCTTAGAATAGCCTGGGTAGATACCAATCTGTGATGGTCACTAGTTTATGGTTGAGGAAGTTTGGCCTCTAGAACCCCTGGTTTGGTTTTGATGGATTTGGTTTATGATATCCCACATTCATGCATGGAATATAACACAAGTATGATTGAAATAAGAGAGATTTGTCTCAGCCATGTCTACGGTCAGGTGGAACGTGGAAGTCCTAGACTTGGTTGCATTTTGTTTGTGGAAATAAAAACTCTCTTCCTCTTGTATTGATGGGTAAATATGCTTGTTATTCCGTGGCTTATATGATTGTTATGTGTTTTTCATTTATGTTTCTTATATGTTGGTTATGAAATTTTTTTATGATGGTGATGAAGTATGGATCTCATCATGTTTTCATTCGTAATTGAATGAACAATGTATCTATGCCTAAATAGATGATAATCCAGTTAATGTGATGTAGCAACAATGCTTCTTAGCGATTCTTAGATAAGTATGAGACCCTTAAGATAAAATATGTTATCTAAACCTAAATATTACATATTTGTGGCATGTTTGATGAAATGTTTGTCATGGCTAGTAGGGTTCCAGTCATGTCCTTGTTCGGATGTTTTCTTGTGCACTAATGTTTCACTGTTATATTTCATTTATGAACTTGTCATTGAGTTCTACGTAGTGACCTAGGCTTCGAGCCTTAAAAAGTGGCTGAAATCTCAGGGACGTTGGCATAGGTCTGTGGGAAAAATTCCCTGGACACACACATGCATATGTTGTGGGAGCGTCCAGAGCCTCCTAGATGGATGCATGCCTATACTGTGGGAGCATCTGGGGGTCATGTAGTCTAAAATCTCAGTGGGACCCAAGGGCTAGATACCTAATTGGTTGGGTTAGCTCTTGGGAGTTTTTTTACTGATGTGGAATGTTTTTTTGATGTGTTCCCATCGGTTCCACTTACTTAAGATCACCTAAGAGGTTGAATCAGATCATAGTAACTCTTTGTCACATGTTTCCCCTGGTTCGCTGGTTACTTGGATAGATGTAGGAGGACGGTGTTACCAAGTGGTATTAGAGCATGGTTAACCCTTGGAATAGATGGGCTATGTGTGTTGGTCATTCATTCATGTCAACTGCATGTTTTTTAATCATACTTGTGGTCTATATGCTTGTTTCATATGGGCGGAAACGTGAAGCTAGGTTACACTTTTGTGAGAATCAGGGGCCGAAAACTTCTTTCGGGAATAGTTCGACCGAAAATTTTATAAAGTTCGGCCAAACTATGTAACAGTCGGCCGAACTTTCTTAGAAATTTCAGCCGAACTCGTGATTCTGTTTAGATTGACGGCACATTGATGGCGCGGGCAAACAAAATTTTTGCCAGAGATTGGAAAACCAGCAACAAAAGTTCGTCCGAAATTCTAGGCCAAACTTTTAATTTTAAAATAGTTCGGCCAAACTAGTTTCTATAAATAAATCACCCCCGAAGTTGGTTTCTTTACCGGTTTCATTATTCGCGCATTTTCTGTCACTGTCGCTGCTGCTCTGTTTGCGCTGTTGCTGCTCCCGTCAGCGCTGTTGCTCCTTTCATCGAGTATGTTCAACTCCTTTCATCGGGTATGTTGCAACTTGTATGAATCCTTTCGTCGAGTGTTTGTTTTCAGTGTTTGTCAATTTACGTTTTTATTGAATTTATGAATGTCAATTTGTTTTGTGCTATGTATTAAAAAAATTTACAAGAGCTCTTGCGGTTTGGCATTCAGAGCTATGACTATCAATTTACGTTTTCAGTGAATTTATGACTGTCAAATTTTTTTTGTGTTGTGTATTAAAAAAAATTACAAGAGTTCTTGCAAGTTGCAGTTTGGCATTTGTGTCTCATGCTCATCGTTACAGTGCTTCCTGTTTAACATTTTGTGTCTCATTCTCATCATTACAGTCCCTAGCAAAGTGTTAAATTGTAGCAATTTCATCCATCAATCAAAACTCGCATATTACCCTTACTCAGGAGCCGACGATGGTATTGCAAACTCAGCTCAGAAAAAATTAAAAACCAATTTTAACAGTCGTAATCAAATTATCTTTTCCATGGCCTAATTACTTTATTTTGTATTATTATTGCACTTGGGGTGTACGCGCATCATTTGCAGAAACAACTTAGCTCATTAGCAGTGAAGCGATGCAAGATACCATCCATCTCGATGAATATATGCTTTTGGTGGAAACGTGATATGAACATATATAATTTGTATGATGTATGTACATTGATTGAATGTACAATTCATCCCTTCTTTACAGATTTTTGACGTCAACCATTTATCGTTGCTCCACTTTTGCACATTCATGAATGAAAATACTTTTATAGTGGATAGCTGATCTTCTCCCATGTTATTTGGAGCACTTGTTGAGCCATTCGACTCTTTTGCAAAAATTGCAAAAAGAGTGTGCAATTAGGTAGCTTACTTTGTAGGATTGGATCATCTTCTTTTCTTTTCTTTTTTTTCTATCTATGACGCTTGCCTCTAGCTTCCCCACATAACTCTCAGCTTCAACATGCTCATTACCCTCTTCTATACCATTTTCTTGACACCATGGAGGGATTTGAATTATCTCCATGACAACTTGGACATCTGCCTCTCCTTAATAAAATTATAAAAGTCTTGTTTCATGGCTGTAATATGTTTCCAAATCTGCAGCTTAGTTGCAGGTTTTATAATTTACATGTTTCTGGAAAAATTAGTGTTGTTATCACCATCAGTGCACTAGATGGCTCTACTTTGAAGTCTTCATTGAACTGTTTCGTTTTCTAATAGTGCTTGCTTTCTCCCCTCCAAAATTTTCAATTACTGCATGTCTTTTTCAGTAAAAACTGCATTTACATTATTGTCAAAAAGCCTAGAAATGACCTCTTCTACTTCTAAAAGATCCTTTTTATCTTCGGTTGCCTTCTTTTTAGACTAGTTAGCAGCCACTTTCTTAACTCTTTTGATATTGTCCACAAAGTGTTTCATTAAAATCCCCCCAAATCTTCATCATATTTTACCCAAATGTTTGTGATTAAGAATCCATCCATATCAATATAGGTATAATACTTTGGTTCATGTATCGTCCATTATGTTTTTTATTCTATTTCCTTTTGTGATATATTTGAGTAATATTTGTAAGTTGTAATTTTCGCTTTGAATATTTCTATTTGGCACACCACAAATAGGAATTTAAACTATTGAATTAAGTAATATAGATTTAATTTAATTTCAGATTTATCAAGAGGTGTTAATATGGATTTAAGTTACTGTAAATGAAATTTATAATTTTTTTTTTTGGTTCATTTCCAAATATTTTTTTTTAAAGTTAATATTAATTAAACTTTTATAGTATGAGTAACTTTTGTCTTATATTTGACTATTTTTTTATATAATTCAAATTCAAAAACAGATGATTTTCTCCAAGTTTTAATTGTTTAAAATATGATTGTTTGAGCAACTCTTTCTGTGGGATTCAAGGAGGCTCAAAGATTTTTTTCTTGTATATTTGAAGCTCTCTATTATTATAGAAAAGGATTTTTTGCTTGTATATTTTTATGCTCTTTGTCATAGTAATTTCATAGTGTATGAAGTTTTAATTTTTTTATTATTATTTTTATTATATGTTGGATGTGATTTTGATTGAAAATTTTTCTTTTTTATTTATTAATTAAAAAAAAAATTATTAGAAAAATTATTGCTTTAAGCCTTAGAATTTACAATCAAAATTAGAAAATGTATTTTTATCTAAACTATTTATGAAAAGTTTAATATTGTTTGATCTTCTCTACCATGTCCTTTTTACATATATCTAGAATAATATCATTTGTAGTTTCCGGTTTTCTGTAACATTTTACTACCATAATCAAAATCTATAGAAATAATAATCTAACATTATAATATCTTGAAATGGAGTTAGCCAACTCAAATATAGTACTGCAAATCCCTGGCTAAGTTAGATGAGGAGGCTATGCATTACTTAGTATTGTATCCATATTGGGGTTGCAAGTTCTATGGGTTCAAAAGAACACTTGAAAACGATTTGTTTTCCATATGACCTCTCTTTTTCTCTTTTAAATTTCATTCTTTTAGCCATTATGGATTTGAGAAAAATACATCCTGACAAGCCAATAAAAAGCCTTAAAAATGAATTAAACATGAACAACTATTAAATATGGGTAACCAAGCAGCATCAAAACAAACAACTAAATCACCAAAGCTAGTAGTGATAAATAATAAACATTCTAGGATACTTCAAAATTCCATGTAAATAATTTTTTACCTAAAATCACTAGATGGTAAGGCCCACAAAAACAACTGCAAAAGCAATGCAATATAACCAATCAAACTACATCAACAAAACATATGGTCTTGAATGAGATTTTGGACTCTTTAGATATAAATGTACACCATGGCAATGTATCTTATATAAAACTTTAATCCATGTGCTTAACCTTAACATTGACACAAATGGAATACAATTTTACTCACTGCTTTATGATAGAAAAATATGCAGATGAGTGTTTCCCACATATCTGAAGTCAAAAGGGATAGATTAAAAATGGATGCTCCGGTCATCTATATAAGATAAATTAAAGAAGCATGACATATTAGAAATTCAAATTAGATATGCGTACCAATTATGTTCATATAACACAAAAAATAGATGATTCAATACAAATGTCACATAGAAGTCATATTTATCTCATGGGCCTTCAACTTAAATTATATATCTAGCATTACATTAAGCTATAGGAGATAAATCAAAGAAGCATTTGAATGTAAATTAAAAATGTGTAATAATTATGTCCTTTAGTTCAATAAATAGATAATAATTTGCAAATGCCATATCAAAGCTATATTTCATCTAAGTAGCTTTCAATTTAAACTTATATCTAATGTTAAATTATATAAAAGAATAACAATAATCCAAACTTCAAAATAATTTTTAGAGTTAGTATAAAATGTGACATATAATTTTCCTGCGTGGAAAAACATAGTTACTGAGAGTTCAAAACTCATGCATTTGAATAGAAAGTGGGTATACGAATGAGCAAGTAGATTTTTTATAGAAATGAGGAAGTGAAGGTTGATAGAGAGCCACAGAAAATTGCAAATTCATACCTTAAAAAAATTGTTAGATCCTTTTAAAGAAAACATGTCATATAATCAACTTTCATCGAAATATATGATAAACTCAACCCAATTTTATGAAAAATAGTATACCATTTTTTACATTTCACATAATAAAAATAGATAAATATTACTTAAGTATTGTTATAAAGATTTAACTACCCATCGAGAGATGGCAAAGTGATTGAGACAGGGCATCATCACAATAAAAAATCTAGTACAAATTGTAGAAATCCTAGAATCATGCTTTACATAAGGTAAAATTGGGGAACTCATGACTTTTACTAGATAGATAATAAACATTTACCCTTACCAAAAAATATATGATAAAAATTGACAAACTACATAAGCTTAAGCTTAAGGGGATATAATCCTTCTTGCCTTCCATATAGATAATGAAAATGATTGTTCCAAGTTTCATGTTGCTTCTCATGTTACTTTATAAACCTTGATTGGAAGGAAAAATAGGAGGGTAGAAATGTAAGAAATATAAAACATAATGAAACACAACGTAAGAAATAGATAACATAATGAAACACACACATACATATCTCTAGACAATCAACACAATTATTTTCCTAGGAAATCCTTATGGGAGACAAGCAACCCTAAAAAGTAATGATGCTCTAGACTCCCTTTTCCCTAGAAAATCCTTATGGGAGAAAAAAAACACTAAAATGTAAACATGCTCTACTCTCTCTTTTCTGGTATGGAAAATATGTAAGTACAAAGAAAGAGCTAATCTCTCTAGAGTTAGCTAAGACTTTTGGCGTGTAAGGTTGCTATAAAAACTTAACTTCATACATTTTTCTCTCTAACTTCACACTCCTAGTTGTATTTTCAACTATGGAACAAAATACAATAACAAAAAATGGAACTCTTATTCCTCCTAGTGGCCAAGTATTTAACATAGTGTGATAGCCAACTAGGTCTAAGATTTGACTCCATCAACCATTAACGAGGTTTGTGATTTTAGACCTTTTAGAGTTTTGTTAAAATTCCACATGTAGCTAGCTTGCTATGCATGAGTAATGGGGCTAAAATGTCATTCTCTCGTACCATGGTGGTCAACATGATAGGCTAACTTACTAAAGGCATAAATTTTGAATGAACTTCATTTGATGTTTTTCTTGCACCATTGGATATGTCTTTAAGTGTAGAATAATGGTCAAGATTTTGGCACAAGGGATAATCGTTTGACCCCCAGAAATGTCATTTAATACCTCAAAATGACTCCAAAAGGTTTTAGATCCCAATTCTCCACCCACCATTAAAATGACCCTACAAGTTGATTCTTTTAGTTTTTTCACTCTATAAGCATCAAAATATATGAAAAATAATATAATTATCCAATCTAGATCATTATTTAATAATTTTTTAAAATTTTGAGTAAGATATACATCATGGAATTTAAATAAATAGCGTTAATTCATTGAACACCCTTGTACATTCCTTGTTGATACTTTGAAAGTAATACGTTTTGAAAAATAATTTGTTTATGGATTCTATTTTCCACATTCTCTCAACCATATCAAAAACCTTCTTATAATATTTGAAACCATCTATATACAACTTTTCATTTGTTTCGATAGGAATTAACATATTGAAATATTAATTGTATTTTTGTCTTGTGTGCTAAGGAAGGGAGGTTGTGAACCTTAGGAGAAGAGATAGTATTTGTTAAGTTAGGAGGGATACTTTTTATAAGATAGAATTAATTTAAAATGCTTCTTAAGATTATGTAACTTTTGAACCATAATTACAAATTTATTTATTTTTTTACTTATCATTTAGTTGCTAAAAGTTGAAGAATTTATGTTGGTAAATAATTAATTAGGTCTATTTAAATCATTTACCACTTTTGGGTTTTTTGTTTTCGTGGTTTCATTCATAATTTCACTTTTTTCCAAATTGTCAATTTCAATTTTTCACACCACATGTGCACAATCAAAGGACCTAAGGTCTTTCCCCTACCAAAGCATGTTCTTTTAGAACATGTTTTCTTGGTGATATGGGTGATTTAGAAATGATTGGGAGAGTGAAATTCCTCATTTAATACACAATATGTTTGGTTCATGCCACTAAGCCAAGAATTTTAAATTCAACTGATTTTTAATATAACCAACTAAATCCTGCAAAAAAAGAATAAAACAATTTATGTTAGGGTAATGGATTTAGGCATTGAAACAACACCATGATATTTCAAATTTAAAAATAATGGTTTGAGTCCTAGGTAGCTTAGAATCCTATTTGTTTTCAAAATAAGGATGCACTCACATTTGATTCTCATGATTAGGTTGTAATCATGAGGCTCTCGCTCAAGAGTGGACCTTCCCAAAATGTTGTGACATCTTGTCACAAACAAGACCATCAAACTTTAAAACACATCATGCAAGAAACATAGCTTGCTGACATATCATTTTTCTCCAAAGAAAAAAAATTCACATCATGTGAATATCTCCATGTACTCTTACATATGGTGTACAAAACCATCAACCAAACACAAGTCAACAAAACATGCCTCTTCAAACAACTAACTCTCAAGTCAAATAATAGCTCATGTACAAATTTCCATATTTGTTGCATTTAAGTGTGTCAAAATAACTCTACTTTCAACATCTTGCTTCATGCAACATGCACCATACTTTGAATTTGCAAAGAAATTCATGAAACATCAAAATACATGCAAGGCCTTAATTGGATAATAAATCTAACCATCCGTTACCAAACCATTTCAATGGCACTTCTTTTAGCTGCACTTCATCATCACGTGAATCATCTTGACCCTCATCGATTATGGAATCCTCTTTTCCATTCTTGGCATTATCTCTTTCCACCTTCTTCAAATGTTGTGGATGACTTGTTGGATACAAAGTCCAACACTTGTCTACAAGGTGACCTTTCTTATGGCAATGAGTAATAAACAATTGCATCTTATTTTCAACATCATTTTCCTTTTCCAATGGGCCTTTGACTTTTTGCCTCATTTATTTAGACAGTTTCATGTGCATGGATATCTGCTTCCAACATCTATAAACATTATGATTATTCAAACCACAAAAGGAACATGTGCAAGTTCTTTTCCAAATCTTATGTGAATATTTACCATGTTTATCATAATCAAAAGCAATTTGATTAAAGGCAAATTTATACCTTGAACATTCACTGTTGTCACCTTCTTGAGGAGGTGAATTTGATGAGGTAGTGGCTCTCCTCTGAATACTAGCAATGAATTCAATGACTCTAGAGCTTTCAACATCCTCTTCTTTTACATTCTCATTAGCTGCATGATTATTAACATCTTCTTGCAAAGTGGGTGTCAAAATTTTCCATTCATCATGAACACAAACTTCACAATCTTGAGGTAATGAACACGAAATAAAATTCCTTCTTGCAATAGCTTCATGTGCCTCCTTGGCTTTGGAGCATTCTCCATCATGTTTTTCTTAACCAAGTCCCAAATAATTAGGCCCTTCCTCAGCAACATTTGGCTCAACCATGCCTTGTACTCAACTATGCCTTGTACATGTTTGCCTTTAACCCTTTACTTTCATAGCCCATTTTCGTCAAAAATTTGGCCCTTATTCCTCCAGTGTGTCTCTCAAAAGCACGTACACATTCATTTTGAGAGGAAATTGAAGATAGAAACCAATAGCCAATTCTTCTAACTAACCTTGACTAAAATGAGCTAAATTGTACTTTGATACCAACTTGATTTGAATATGGACAAACTAGTTTTGTTGGGCTATCTCCCTCATCAGTTAAATAAAAATGTGTTTAGGATCGTCTAAAGTTAGCCAATTGGGAAGGGGTTTATGTGTCAAGCTTTAAGTGTATTTTGTGAGAAATTTATGAGTTAATTAGATTTTAAAAACTCATGTGTACAACAAATAAAATGCAAAATTTTTATTTTGGAATTTTTTTTCCCTCAATCCAGATTCCGATCATTGGACATGTAAGAGGAAGAAAGATGGAATTCATTTTTCAAATTCTAGACCTTGTCTAAACCAAAATAAAATAGAAGTTAGGTTTTCAAATACATTCACTTATTTGGAAAATTTCTAGCTACCAAAAGTCCATATGCCAATCTACCTCCCAAGAAATCCATTTATTACACCACTTGTTAGTTTTTTGTCTTCCTATATTCTTTATCAACCTCTTCTAGTGATTCTTGAAATGTGGATACTTAAATCCTTCCTAAAAATTTGAGCTCTAAAATGAGAAGACATACAAGGTCATTTTAAGTCATTCCTCTATCCAATTATAAAAACCAAGTGAATATTTCTACATATTTATTTCTTTCCCATAAATTGTACAATACAGGTCAATTTTTTATTTTAACTTATTTAAATATTGTTCTAGCGCACAATTGTTCAATGGTCTGATGAAATTTCATTGATGAAGGCATGATTATGCCAATCCATGTTGCATATTTCCATTAACAATGTTTACTTACATGTAAAACAATGTTGTCTTTGCTTTTATGTTATTTTGAGTTTTATTTTAGTGCTGAAATTGGAATATATGATATTAATTTATGACTTGCAATTATAGCTGCTGAGATAGTATTCTTTTTCTCTACTATATTGTTATTTCTAGTCCTCTGGGTGCTTTCTTCATATATATATATATATAAACTAATTGAAGGGATTCATAATTCTTTATTTTACCATATTGCTTGCTGGTTCCATGTAGATTTAATTGACATGTATAATAGGTGGTTTCTGTTTTTGGGATGTCTATAATTTTTTTGGCACATCATATTGAATTTCTATAATTTGTGTAGCTCCCTAAAATTCATATAGAACCTTCATTGAAAAATGTGAGGGGGGTTTCAAATTCACATTGGATAACACCCTCCTCTGGGATAAAAAAGTTTAACAAACACAATAATAGAGAAAAAATTAGTGACGTCACCAAAAGATGTAGCCTCTTCAAGGTATCATATCCCCTCATCAAGGTCTAGCATGGACCTTAATGTCATAGCCTTCTTTTGCCTAAAATGAATGAAAATCTCCTTGAAATTTGGCTTGCAACATTCATAATTCATGCTCATGGAACATGATTGTGTTGCAATTGTGATAACATCTGCTGTATGCAGAAGCTTTAATTAAAAATGATCGAAAATGACATTTTTGCTCTGTTTTTTTCAAGATATAAGGAAAATTACACCAAATAGCTTCCAGCCTCATATGACCATCATGTCAAACTCATCTCAGGATATTGTCCAAGTAAGAGCCACTTAAGCAAGCAATCTATTATGTACATGACTCTCCAATTTCAATTAGTAGCAATGACAGTTCTAAGTATGATGCAAACATTGCTCCAGATCCTCAATGGGGCATGTTTGATGACAATAATTTGGGGAGTGATAGAGGGAGATGGTAGGAGAAAAAATTCAAGGAATCCATGGGAAATTGAAAAATATATAACTAATAAGGTGAAGACACTTTGTAACCTAAGAGAGAAACCTGTTAGGAAATGGGTGAAGTTGGTATTACACACCCAATTGGATAACCTCGAGGAGAAAACATTTCTGCCACTTTATTTGTTGGCATAACCTAGTAAGTGTTATTCACTAGCATGTATTTGGAAAGGCCTTGACCTAGTTCCCATTCAACTCCATCCACCACGTTGTAGAGGATTCCAAGCCTAATTTCATGAAAAGTAAGTTGGGGATGATCACATTGACCTGCTTGATGACATGTCTATGAACATTAACTACCTTGAACTATTTTTTTGCGTAGGGAAAGAGACACATTCCCATGTCTGAGCATGAAAACATTCTTTGATATTGTTAATGCCTCTAGTGTTTACTTCTACAAGTTCTATAGGCAGAGTCTTTAAAGGGCCAGGTAGCCTCTGGATATCATCTTTTATGAAAGGTGACATATCTAGTAAATGACCCTACAGTCAATCTCTGGAATGGATCTAAATAGAAGTTCTTCATTTTAATATCCATAAATCACAACAACTGTAAGGTAAACTATGTACCTCTATCATTTCTCCCACAAACTAAAGTGTATATAAGTGGTAAATTTTATACCAAGTGTGTTCCCACCATGTAAAGCGCAATTTGGTGAACTTATCATTTTTATAATTTCTTTTTCGATTAAATTGAGTTTCACACATCAATTATTGCTTTGAAAGTTGTGTTCTACATAATTTGTGTACACTAAATTACAAATTGATTTTCTGATTTATCTATTTTGTGTAAATGTCGACCAATAGATATATATATATATATATCATGGAGGATGAAAGATAAAGATCTGCTGAATCCCATATGGAGGTTCAGGGATCGGGGGATGTTCACAGTATTTAAATATAATCTTAAATCTCCATACATGTGTGTACATATGGAATTGATTTTTTATTAACTTTGTGAGTTAAATTAGTTGTTAATAAGTTTCATTTTTTAATTTTTAGTAGGTAAGAGGAGAAGGGTTTCTACTCCATCCATGGAGCGTGCCCATGGTTCAACTAGTCGTGGTATGGTTCACGCAATTTAATCAATGAATATATGTATATGTATTTATATGTACATATGAATTTATTTTTCAATTGACTATAAATTCGTATTTGTTTATGAAGCTTCTCCCTTGTCTTGAGAGGTTGGTAGTGGTTCAAATCGACCTAGAGGGCCATCAATGAGTGGTAGCAGGTTGCGTGAAGGGGGTGATATTTATTCCCCCAAAGGCCAATCAATGGCTACTAGTTCTCAGTAGGGTCATTTTGGGTCTGGTTCTCAGCAGGGTCATTCTGGGTCTGGTTCTCAGTAGGGTCATGTTGGAGAAGATGCTAACCAACAACGTCAAGGCTGCCATGAATTTCAATATTTTTTTATTAAATTTGTACAGCTTTTTAACATGTTTTTTTTCTAATATACGAAATTATATATATATATATATTGATGCGGAGGCCAAAAATGTTCCAACTAGTGGTCAAAATAGACGCAGGGCATCCCGCTACATTCAAGAAGAAGGTTGTCAACCCAGCACAACTTATCCAGCCGAGATTACTGATATACCATGGGAAACCAACATGGCACAATGCACCTTACAAAGGTGTGAAAGACTTCATGCAAAATTGAAAATATATCTCGTGGCTTTGTCTCTACCTGCTGAGAGTCGACAAAGCCTTGAAATAGTTACACATTCATTGGGAGAAATTGTAAATGTGTATAGAAATCTTGGGCCAACAACTGATACATTTGTAGAAATGATGAGAAAGAGAAAAGAAACAGTAATGGGTCCAGATAAATGGGAAGACCTAAACAAAAAGTTACAAAAGAAGTGGCCATGTCAATGTTTAATTACAAGGAAGGGCCAAAAAGAAAAATGTTGAAGGTGCAATATTTCAAGCACCCAGACATAGCTCGTTATTTGTATGATAGGAACCTTGCGGCCTATGGAAGGCTTACATGGAACGATGAGGTTCCTGTTGATTTTTCACAAATATTTTATGCAAAATTCTTTTTGGGTATGAAACCCAACTACAATGACCTTCTGACAGAATGTTTTGGCCCGGGGAAAGGTCGATTATATGACCGTAAGGGTGCTAAGCGAGATGTAGAGTTGCCTCGCCCTGAGCCGCCATTGATGAGTCGACCGTTTCGAGTTGAAACTCTACGATTATAAATGGATGTGACTTCTAAAATAATTCGAGAAGCAAGGGATGTTATGATCGACAATGTTCATAACGGATTGGGTGCAGTCGATCTTTGTTTAAATCGACAAAGAGCACATGAAAATGCACGTGCCAATTTTGTGTATTATACAGATGAGGAGATTGACAACATGAATGTTGAAGATCTCTGAACATATGCAAAAAATTGTCGCAATGGTTTGCAGGACCTGATTTTTTATGAGGAAGAGGGCACCAGAACGGTATGTGTTAGTGACCTTAGGGTTTGAAATTATTTTTACATATACATGTGTACAATTTTTAATATATACATGTGTATGTACATGTATACATTTATTTGTATGTGTACATTAATCTAACAAAAATGTATGATTATATGTTAAAACACCATTTGCAGTTCTCACACATGATGCGTGATGAAAATGTTAATATCACGTTCGGGACCTCTGGTTCAAACAATGCAGATGGGTCTGACCATCAAGATATGTTGGCAAATGTTAGTGTTTTTTAAGTGACTTTAAAATAAATAATTGTTGCCACACATGTACATATATGTATATATATAATTTGATAAAATGTTTTAACAGGTACTGATTCTGTCTGATGTTTTTGGGATGGCGGTACATTCTTCTTCCTTGGGAGATGTACCTTCTACTTCCTTGGGAGATGAGCCACAAGTATGGACAATTTTTCACAAGTTTAAAATTTATGTTTAAAAGTTATATATATATATATATATATTCTACCTCAAAAAGTTCCATTAAAAATTGAGATATATATATATATATATATATAGAGAGAGAGAGAGAGAGAGAGAGAGAGAGAGAGAGAGAGATCTATATTTTGAGTTATTTAAATTTTTTTGAATTTAGGTTCCTATAAAAGATTTCTTTAATCCACGGACTCTAGAGACAGAGATAGGAACATCCACAACATTTGAACAAGTTGTCTTTAGTTCCTTTTTTTAATATTATTGAAAATAAGTTTATATATGTACACGTGCATTTTCATTTGAAAGTTTTTAATATATATATATATATATATATATATATATATATATATATAACTGTACATGTATATTGTACAGTTTACCGCTGCAGATGTTCCTATGGGAGAACTTGTTCATCAAATGGAGAGGGAACCTCATGAGGTATTGCATGATTTTTTTGTTATATTTTGTTTTTTACATGAAGTTCTAGATATATATATTCTCATTCATTTTTAAAACATCAAATTTTAATTTTCAAGTACATGTGCATTGTGTATGTAGGTTTCCCATGATGTTTCACATGATAGGGCGCGGACTGAGACCCTGATAGGAAAGACGCTAGATCCGTCTTTATTTGATGGACATGATTTGTAGATCTTTGATTTCAAGATTTAGATGGTCTTAAAATTTGTTAAACTTGATACAATTTGATACTTGTGAGATCTACAATTTTTGGACATATTTTATTACATTGTTAATATAATTTGTTTTATTTAATTTTTGGATGGTTTTAGTAATTTTGGCATGTGAATGTGAAGTAATGTTGTCATCTATAAATTAATGTTGTCATCTGAACTACATTTGGCATGTTATGTAATGACATGTGTTATAATTTGTTTTGTTTTCAAAATTTAAGTTTTGGATGCTTGGAGTACATTTGGCATGTGAAGTAATGTTGTGATCTATATTTTTTTGTTAAATTAAAATTTAAAAGTTTTGGATGGTTTAAATCTACATTTGGCATGTGATATTTAATGTTAAATGTTTTTATTGGATAGTTGAATTATAATTGGCATGGCATGTGATGTTTTTAAAACTCAAGTTTTGGATGGTTTCAATTTACATTTTGCATGTGATATTTAATAAACTTTAAATGTTTAATGTTTTAATGTTGCACGATATATAATCAAAAGGTTTTTAAAACTTATAGTTTTGGACGGTTTCAATCTACATTTGGCACATGTGGTATATAATGTTAAATGTTTCTATTGGATCTAGTTGAACTATAATTGGCATGGCATGTGAAGTAACGATATATATAATCAAAAAGTTTTTTAAACTCAAGTTTTCAATGGTTTCAATCTACATTTCGCATGTGATGTTTAATGTTTTAATGTTGCACGATATATTATCAAAAGTTTTTAAAATTTTAAAGTTTTGGATGGTTTCAATCTACATTTGGCACATGTGGTATATATTGTTAAATGTTTCTATTGGATATTTGTTCACTATAATTGGCATGACATGTCAATTAATGTTGCACAAATCCCTTTTGGATGGTTGAAGTACATTTGGAATTTTAAGATTGCTTTTGATCTCTCCGTGTAGTCTTGTTTGAATGAAAAAAAATCCAATAGGAAGAACATAGATTTTCAATGCAACTAACCATGTATCAATTAAGCTCTAATTGAAAAAAGAGCTTAAAGAAGTAGATATATATGTACAAATTATCCCTTTAATTTTTATTGGAAATATAAGTCTAGTACATATATATGTTTGTCGAATTTGGGGCAATGTCGTTAATGCACTCAAATAGGTAGCCTTGTCGATTTATTTACATTGTGGAAACTTTTTACCATAAAATCCAACTAGTTTTTCATCAATGCGCATAGAAAAACTACTTGGAACAATTAATTGTGCATTCTAGACCATATCTATCCAATACAAGTAACATTTTTCATCAATGCACATTGAACATATCCGACCATTGGAAAAACAAATTTTGTACTAGATTTTCAATCAGGATTGGAGATGTGGGTCAAATCCCACCAAAAGTCAGAGAAGTGCTCCGAGTCTCTTGTCTAAAAGGAATTTTCGTACAAAACTATACTGCAGATGATTTATTTACATTGTGTCCATACTTTTTACTAGAAAATCAAATTAGTTTTTCATCAATGCACATAGTAAAAATAGAACAATTAATTTCATTCTATAACATATATATATATATATCCAATACATATAACATTTTTCATCAATGAACATGTATAGAAAAGCTACTTTTAGTTGATACTAGAGCACGTGCTTGTACCAAAACAATTTGTACATGTGCAAACACTTGCACAAATAACATAAGAAGCTCAATTTTTAGTTGAGTACTGGAAGTTCTAAAACATATTTAATCCAAAGAGAATAAATTGTTGGACAATTCACTCAAAAAAATTCTAATGGAATTCCATATTCAGTAATCCGTTCATGATCGGATTTTTACATTTTCCATCTCTTAATTTTTGATTTTTTCTTTGATTGAACTTCTATCAACTTTATGCGTGTTGCACACAAAAAGTGACTATATTGACAACTTATGGAATTAGGTTCATAGTCTTCAAAGTAAACAAAGTCTCCACTTTGATGAGTTTGTCTGAAAAAATAACCTTTCAGTATAATAGACCCTCTGTCATATTGAAATCCGTGATCATTATAGTTTTGTAATAATTTCATTTTTCATTCAGTGAAAGGCATCAAATAATACTTCACATTTTCATCGTTTTCAATAGGTGCAATTACAGCAAAAACATCTCTTGCACAATAAAATAAACTTAACAAAATTATACATATTTAAATTTATTTCTAGATCTTTAAATAATTAGAAACTAATTCAAATGTTACCTTCTCTAACAAGATCAGAAACTCTATCACCATCAGATGATATTGTAGTTTCTTCTTATTGCATTTCTTCAAACATTGCAACAGACATTTTTCCCTTTGTATTTAGCTCTGTATGTTTTCAATCGTTCACATACAATTTGTTTTCACAAACGTCATTGGATTTTGTGTTGTTTATGCAAACATCACAAAAACAAGAATATTTTCTTTTATCCAATGCAAACACATTTCTGGATGACTTTGTTTGAATTGAATGCAATTTTCGAGTCCCTTTTATTGTTTCAATGTCATTTCCAATTGATCTATCTACGTCTTCGATTCCAATATGCTAGAAAAACCCTTACATGGAAAATTAGAAGAATAATTTGTAAATATGATATCAAAATACAATCAAAGATAATCATTGCATGATAAATGTACAATGTTTAAAATTAGATTTCCAATATAAATTAAATTGAATGTACCTTTGCACTTCTCTTGATGGGTTAGTCTCATGGCTTAGAGCAGCGATGCACCATTGAACAACTTCTTCAACATTCACAAGTTGGCTTGCAGAGTGGTTCATTCGATATCTTTGAAGTGCTTGTTTTATGCATGCTCATGCACCGTCATGTTCTCCTTTTCCATGGCCAGTCTCAAATAAATTCCAACAATGTTTAATGTAGGTTTTCTTATGAAGACAACACAACCAAAAGAATGATCGTGCATATTTGAATTGACCTGCGCATCCGTCTGACCATATCCAATTTTCATTGAATGTTATTCCACTATTTTTCAATGAATCATAAATTTTTCCAAAACAATGTTGTACAAAACATGTATCATGTGTAGGATCGTCACTGATATAAAAGTGATATTCTTTAATGATATGTCGATTTTCACTCGTGCTTTCTATATGATCGACATTTTTTTTAGCATATATATATAGAATATGGACAAGCATGGAGACTTGGTCAGAATGATAGTATTCACTCTGAATTTCTTTTTGTGGAACAAATGTGTAGTTTTCTGCAAAATCAATCACTGACAAAATGGTCCCTGGTGGAAAAACTTCATGAGATTTTTTGAATTGCAAGTCTTGCCATTGAGCTCTATGGGAATGCTTGGTGTATTTGTAAATTTCTGCCTCAAACTTTCTCAAAAAGTCTATTAGAAAAATTTCATCTTCTAGTAATTCAATTCTTTTAACACTATTTGCACCTTGAATCGATGTATCAATATATTCATATCTCTTCCATTTCACTTTAATGTTGGACAATGACTGATCATTTATATCAATACAATATTTGTTTTGAAATTTAGTCAAATTTCCACAATCATCACGTTTTTTACCACCAACACATTTCTTTTTGTAAAATAGTTCATCGCTTTCTCTTTCACATAGAATTTGAGATATGAAATCACGGATAGTGGAAGGAGGAGGTGAATCCTTCCATAATTTTCTACTGAAATCAAGGAATGTGTCATAACATAACTCAAATTCCACATGATAACGGCAACAACAAGTGTCACGTACGGTGATAGGCTTTACATACCATGGTTTTTGTTGAAAAAAAGCACTGAGTGAAACATGAATTTGGTGATTCTCTTCTTTGAACTTGTTGAATAACTCTATCTGAGTGGTTTCCAAGAAATATTTTTCATGTTCTTCGTACTGATTTCGTGCTATTCTTCTTCACATCACATGCCTTGCAGTTGGCGAAACACGCGCATTGTTCTTCCAATATTCATATATTATTTTTTTAACATTTTCTCCAAGTCTATATTTGTATGGTTGCCTACAAATAGCTCTCCAACAAGCGAGTTCATTATTTACATCTATTTGTAGCCGAAATTTTCGATATTTGTGCAGATTTTTTCGTGAGGTTCCCAGTGCTCGTGCCATAGATGTTACCAAACGATTCTCTTGAGTGCTTGATGAAACCATTGCCATCTGTATTCCTCTACGTACAATTGAAACATATTTCTCTCTAGATCTCTTATTTGACTTTATAGCACTAATATTTTTTATCACATCTTCCTTTATTTTTTTATCTTTGGTTGATTTTCGAATACCCAATAGTGTCGTAGCTTCTTTTAATTTCATTAATGATAGGAGACCTTTCAACATTTGAGCCTGAACTGTCGCGCGTTCATTTAAGAAATACTTTTCAAAAATGCGGTTAACACGATATCGTATAGCATGGTCAGGTTTTTTATCTCCAAATGTGTGAGTGTCAACATTTTCTAACATCTCATTATCGATAGTGATTTCATCTATACATATTCGAAAAAATAGTACATACTCAATAAATAACTAAATTAATAAATATATCTATAATTTCAATGATATGTGCATGTGTTTAATATATATATATATATATATATATATACCTTGTGATTCAATTTCTTTATTTGGATTTCTTTCAATATTTTCACCATCTTCAATCATTGGTTCAACATCTCTTTCACTTTCTCTTTCAAAATTTTGTATCTCATCATCAATGTTTTGAGGAATATCTCTGTCTGTTTACATTAAACAAAATATTTTTCAAATTAGTTCATCAAATAAAAATTAAGCTTCACATTTAACATTAGGAAAATTTTAAATATATCAATAGATCATAATATTTACATTTACATACCTGCTTCAATTTCTGCTTGAGGTTGATTTTCTTCTTCAATATTTTGAGGAATATCTCTGTCTGTTTACATTAAATAAAATATTTTTCAAACTAGTTCATCAAATAAAAATTAAGCTTCACATTTTACATTAGGAAAATTTTAAATATATCAATAGATCATAATATTTACATTTACATACCTGCTTCAATTTCTGCTTGAGGTTGATTTTCCTCTTCAATATTTGAGAGGGCTTCTAACTTTCTTTTGCGAGATTGTCTCGTCTCTTCTCTACATTCCTCAGGGTCTCTTTTTCGATCATATTTTCTCGCACAAGTTCTTCGATTTCCCATGATAATAGGGTATGAAGTTCAAAAAATTTCCTTCAAAAAATTAGACAATAACTCGATTACAAAAAACATTACAAAATATTTAATTTAAAAAAATTCATTTTAATTTTTTTGTAAAAAATACATACTCCAATCCAAAACACTTACTTTAAAAAATTCGAGAGAAAAATGTCTTATAAAAATGAAACGAAGCTCCAAAGATTTACTTCAACTCAAAACATGTACATACCTCCAAGAAATGTCTTCCAAAAAAATTCTTTAAACCCAAAACAATTCTTTGCAAAATCAGTTTGCTTCCAAGAAATGCTCTTAAATCCAAACTTTGAAGAAAAGTTTTTAAACCCAAACCAAGCTCTTTGTAAAATCAGATGAAATGTGCGAAATGTGCAAAAATTGTGAATGATTTCACGGCAATTTATATTGCCGTGAAATTTGTTTTAGTAGGGGCTCCGCAAAATTTTCCGACCGACAGAAAGTTATACACAAGTTCGGCCGAACTATTGAGTCGTTAGATTTAACGAACCGTCGGCATAAAGCATAGTTCGACCGAACATTTAATCAAAGTTCAGCCGAACTAACGCGTCACCAGTCACGCGAAAACTAGGCTCTGAATACGTTTCTGCAACTTTGGACTGATTAAACTCCATGAAAGGTTTTTAATTAACTATTGGAACCAAGACAAGCATTTTCAGAATTGAATCTACTTTCAGGAAATATAACTTTTATGAAATTTCAGAAAAAATTACTAATTTAAATTATTTTTCTAATAAAATGGGTGCAAACAATTTCTGAGGGTCATTGTGATTCAGTGAAATCAAAATTTTGTATCTCCCAAAATATATTGTAAAAAAAATTGAAAAAAATATGGGGCATTACATTGGTCCGTCATCTCTAATGGGTAGCTTTTAGATTTTTATTTTATAACTTATATGTTAATAAATTTGTTGCGTCGTGAAACATATAAAAAATATGGAGTTTTTCTTATTGGACCAATTCAAAAAATTCTAGTAATTATGATATGCATCCATTGCCTTTGTAAATATGACGAAACCAAAGTAGAATCTGTCTAGATTGTTGTAACACATTTTGTTTTCTCATAAACACAATTTTTCAATGAATACAACATTGCGTCATAACATGACTTCTTATGAATTCTTTGATTGTTAAGAAACACCGACTCAAAGAAACGCTAAGTTGACATATCAAATCTGCATAAAAAAATTTCAAAAAATAAGTAATAGAAATTTAACAAAATTTCTGACAACTTTTATTTTTATTGCAAAATGAAATTCTACACAGAAAAATTGTTATAGTTTGCAAAAAGTTGAAGAACTGAAAAAAATGAATTTTTTTTCTCAAAAAGGGCAAAAAGTGTAACCCAACTTCACATTTTCGCCCAATGCCTCCAATGCCAATGCAATGCCTTCACAAAGTTACCAATGCCAATGCAACACCTCCACAAAATTATCTGCAGTATAGTTTTGTATGAAAATTCCTTTCAGACAAGAGACTCTGAGCACTTCTCCGACTTTTGGTGGGATTTGACCCACATCTCTATTCCTGATTGAAAATCTAGCACAAAATTTGTTTGTCCAATGGTCGGATATGTTCAATGTGCATTGATGAAAAATGTTACTTGTATTGGATAGATATGTTCTAGAATGCAATTAATTGTTCCAAGTAGCTTTTCTATGTGCATTGATGAAAAACTAGTTGGATTTTCTGGTAAAAAGTTTCGACGATGTAAATAAATCGACAAGGCTACCTATTTGAGTGCATTAACAACATTGACCCAAATTCAACAAACATATATATGTACTAGACTTATATTTCCAATCAAAATTAAAGGGATAATTTGTACATATATCTACTTCTTTAAACTCTTTTTTCAATTAGAGCTCAATTGAGACATGGTTAGTTGCATTGAAAAGCTATGTTCTTCCTATTGGAAATTTTTTCATTCAAACAAGACTACATGTCGAGATCAAAAGCAATCTTAAAATTCCAAATGTATTTCAACCATCTAAAAGGGATTTGTGCAACATTACTTGACATGCCATGCCAATTATAGTGAACAACTATCCAATAGAAACATTTAACATTATATACCACATGCGCCAAATGTAGATTGAAACCATCCAAAACTTTAAAATTTTAAAAACTTTTAATAATATATCGTGCAACATTAAAACATTAAATATCACATGCGAAATGTAGATTGAAACCATTCAAAACTTGAATTTAAAAAACTTTTTGATTATATATATCGTGCAACGTTACTTCACATGCCATGCCAATTATAGTTCAACTAGGTCCAATAGAAACATTTAACATTAAAACATTAAACATTTGCCAAATGTAGATTGAAACCATCCAAAACTTTAAGTTTTAAAAACCTTTTGATTATATATCGTGCAACATTAAAACATTAAACATTTAAAGTTCATTAAATATCACATGCAAAATGTAGATTGAAACCATCCAAAACTAGAGTTTTAAAAACTTCACATGCCATGCCAATTATAATTCAACTATCCAATAAAAACATTTAACATTAAATATCACATGCCAAATGTAGATTGAAACCATCCAAAACTTTTAACTTTTAATTTAACAAAAAAATATAGATTACAACATTACTTCACATGCAAAATGTACTCCAATCATCCAAAACTTAAATTTTAAAAACAAAACAAATTTTAACACATGTCATTACATAACATGCCAAATGTAGTTCAGATGACAACATTAATTTATAGATGACAACATTACTTCACATTCACATGTCAAAAGTACTAAAACCATCCAAAAATTAAATAAAACAAATTATATTAACAATGTGATAAAATATGTCCAAAAATTGTAGATCTCAGAAGTATCAAACTGTATCAAGTCTAACAAATTTTAAGACCATCTAAATCTTGATATCAAATCTACAAATCATGTCCATCAAATAGAGACGGATCTAGCGTCTTTCCTATCAGGGTCTCAATCCGCACCCTATCATGTGAAGCATCATGGGAAACCTACGTACACAATGCACATGTTCTTGAACATTAAAATTTGATGTTTTAAAAATGAATGAGAATATATATATCTAGAACTTCATGTAAAAAACAAATATAACAAAAAAATCATGCAATACCTCATGAGGTTCCCTCTCCATTTGATGAACAAGTTCTGCCCCCATAGGAACATCTGCAGCGGTAAACTGTACAATATACATGTACAGTTATATATATATATATATATATATATATATATATTAAAAACTTTCAAATGAAAATGCACATGTACATATATAAACTTATTTTCAATAATATTAAAAAAAGGAACTAAAGACAACTTGTTCAAATGTTGTGGATGTTCCTATCTCCATTGCTAGAGTCCACAGATTAAAAAAATCTTCTATAGGAACATAAATTCAAAAAATTGTAAATAACTCAAAATATAGATCTCTCTCTCTCTCTCTCTCTCTCTCTATATATATATATATATATATATATCTCAATTTTTAATGGAACTTTTTGAGGTAGAATATATATATATATATATATATATATATATAACTTTTAAACATAAATTTTAAACTTGTGAAAAATTGTCCATACTTGTGGCTCATCTCCCAAGGAAGTAGAAGGTACATCTCCCAAGGAAGAAGAAGGTGCCGCCATCCCAAAAACATCGAACGGAATCGGTATCTGTTAAAACATTTTATCAAATTATATATATACATACATGTACATGTGTACACAATTATTTATTTTAAAGTCACTTAAAAAACACTAACATTTGTCAACATATCTTGATGGTCAGACCCATCTGCATTGTTTGAACCAGAGGTCCCGAACATGATATTAACATTTTCGTCACGCATCATGTGTGAGAACTGCAAATGGTGTTTTAACATATAATCATACATTTTTGTTAGATTAATGTACAAACAAATAAATGTATACATGTACATACACATGTATTTATTACAAATTGTACACATGTATATGTATGTTAAAATAATTTCAAACCCTAAGGTCACTAACACATACCATTCTGGTGCCCTCTTCCTCATGAAAAATTAGGTCTTGCAAACCATTGCGACAATTTTTGCATATATTCGAAGATCTTCAACATTCATGTTGTCAATCTCCTCATCTGTACAATACACAAAATTGGCACGTACATTTTCACGTGCTCTTTGTCAATTTAAACAAACATCGACTCCACCCAATCCGCTATAAACATTGTCGATCATAACATCCCTTGCTTCTCGACTTATTTGAGAAGTCGCATCCATCTCTGACCACAGAGTTTCGACCCGAAACGGTCAACTCACAAATGGCAGCTCAGGGCGAGGCAACTCCACATCTCGCTTAGCGCCCTTACGGTCATATAATCGACCTTTCCCCGGGCCAAAAGATTCTGACGGAAGGTCATTGTAGTTGGGTTTCATACCCCAAAAAAATTATGCATAAAACATTTGTGCAAAATAAACAGGAACCTCATCGTTCCATGGGAGCCTTCCATAGGCCGCAAGGTGCTTATCATACAAATAACGAGCTATGTCTGGGTGCTTGAAATACTGCACCTTCAACATTTTTCTTTTTGGCCCTTCCTTGTAATTAAACATTGACTTGGCCACTTCTTTTGTAACTTTTTGTTTTACATCCTCCCATTTATCTGGACCCATTACTATTTCTTTTCTCTTTCTCATCATTTCTACAAATGTATCAGTCGTTGGCCCAAGATTTCTGTACACATTTATAATTTCGCCCAATGAATGTGTAACTATTTCAAGGCTTTGTCGACTCTCAGCAGGTAGAGACAAAGCCATGAGATCTCTTTGCGATTTTGCATAAATTCTTTCACACCTTTGTAAGGTGCATTGCGCCATGTTATTTTCCCATGGTATATCATTAATCTCGGCCGGATAAGTTGTGCTGGGTAGACAACCTTCTTCTTGAATGTAGCGGGCTGCCCTGCGTCTATTTTGACCACTAGTTGGAACATTTTTGGCCTCTGCATCAATATATATATAATTTCGTATATTAGAAAAAACACATGTAGAAAAATTTGTACAAATTTAATGAAAAAAATATTGAAATTGATGGCAACCTTGACATTGTTGGTTAGCATCTTCTCCAACATGACCCTACTGAGAACCAGACCCAGAATGACCCTGCTGAGAACCAAACCCAAAATGACCCTACTGAGCCTACTGAGAACCAGCAACCGTTGATTGGCCTTCGGGGGAATAAATATCACCCCCTTCATGCAACCTGCTACCACTCATTGATGGCCCTCTAGGTGGATTTAAACCACCACCAACCTCTCGAGACAAGGGAGAAGCTTCATAAACAAATACGAATTTATAATCAATAGAAAAATACATTCATGTGTACATATAAATACATATACATATTCATTGATTAAATTGCGTGAACCATACCATGACTGGTTGAACCATGGGCACGCTCCATGGATGGAGTAGAAACCCTTCTCCTCTTACCTCCTAAAAATTAAAAAATGAAACTTATTAACAACTAATTTAACTCACAAAATTAATAAAAAAACAATTCCATATGTACACACATGTATGGAGATTTAAGATTATATTTAAATACCGTGAACATCCCCCGATCCCTGAACCTCCATATGGGATTCGGCTGATCTTCGTCGTTCATCCTCCATGATATATATATCTATTGGTCAACATTTACACAAAATAGATTTCAAAAAATCAATTTGTAATTTAGTGTACACAAATTATGTAGAACACAACTTTCAAAGCAATAATTGATATGTGAAACTCAATTTAATCGAAAAAGAAATTATAAAAATGGATAGTTCACAAATTAAGTTTATAATTGGGAAACAATATAAAATTGAAAAAACACATAATCATTAAAAAAGAAACAAATGAAACCTCCATTAAACAAAAATTTCTTGAAATCCCTCTCATTTTAATTTTATAAAAGCGTGAAGTTCACTTGTTGCAAATGTGAAGTTCACCAAGTTAAAATTTTACATGTGGTGTAGTAAAAAATTTATCCTGCAATGTGAAAAAAACACATAGTCATTAGAAAAGACGCTATAAGTACACAACACAAACATATCCAAGACAATGTTCATGTGATAGGAAAGCATCTCAACGCTGAATTCATCTTTAGTGGCAGATCTTGAATTTTTAAAGAAGAGCATCTCAAAACCAATTCATCTTTGAAGATGGAATCTGCATTGGCCTTGCTCGCAATATAATTCTAATTCATCTTTGATAGATGAATCATGAATTATTTTGCATATGCGTCGGCCGATCTGTCACATTTTCTGTACCTTATACCACTAAAGAGAATTAACTAACAATATTTTGCTATTCCATGCAGTGCTAGCCTCTCCTTTTTAACTTGGCACATGCATATCTAGTTGCACAAGTTCAGGGTAGTGAAAACTGGTTCCATTTGATCCATACTTATCGATATTCCAAAACCTCTATCAATATAATATGCTTAAGATTGTTTATTTGTTCTTCACGTATATTCATTTTCCTTTTGGACAACTTTTGCTAATCTGTATTGACATATATGTAATCACTGCTTTCCTGGATTAGGATAACAAAGCACTTCTATGCACCAATTTCCATTTTTCAACCATATTTAATGGATTTTCTTATACTTTGAAAAACAAATTCAATATAAAAACTATATATATTAAATTGACATTTATTACCCAAATATGAAAAAATGACACAAGATCATGGTAAATGACATGTGCATTGTTTATCTTAAAAGTTTGACTTAAAGTTTATGAAATAGGATTCACATCTTCATAGGAGGAGCCTTTAGTTTGTGGAATGACATGATTTACCTTAAAGTGTCAAGTGTTTTATGGATACGGAAATCTGCTAGTTTGTGGGAAAAATGACACACATATACATAGTTACCTTAAAGTTGTTGTGTTTTATGGATGATAGAAACCTTTATTTTGTGGGAGAAATGACACATGAAAACCACATAATTTACCTTAAAATTGTTGTATTTTATGAATATTAAAATGAAGAACTATTTAAATCCATTCGAACATTTATAGATATATCACCTTTCACATAAAAGATAAGATCGAGAATACCTTGCTACAGAATCTGCCTATAGAACTTGTAGAAATAAACACTAGAAGGCATTAACAATATCAAAGAGCGTTTTTCATGCTTCCAGTTTTAATGGGAATGTAATCTCATTCCCTAAACGCCAGAAAATAGTTCAAAAGTAGTTAATCTTCATAGACATGTCATCAACAATTGATAATGATATTTACTTTTCATGAAATTAGGCTTGGAATCCTCATACAACAGTGGATGGAGTTGGGTGGAACTAGGTCAAGTTGCTACAAATACATGTAGTAGTGCCTTACTAGATTATGCCAAAAATAGAAGTGGGAAATGTTTTTCTCCACCGAGTCCAATTGGGTGTGTAATACCAACTTCCTCCTAATAGGTGCTCTCTTAGGTTACAAAAGTGTCTTAGGCCATTAACTCGAGGCCTCAATAGATTATTAGAGCACAGATTCACCTTTCTCCAAGTGGTAAGAGAGAATAATTCTTGTTTAGATTTTAAAATGGCTAAGATGGTAAATTTTTATTTTGTGGAAAAACAAATAAACTACATATACTAAGGCCTATATTTAGATGCAATTTTTTTTTCAAATTAAAAATTTGAAATGAGATGTGCAATGAGATCACAAGATTCTAGTAGAAGGCAAGTCATGAATCTAATTTTTTTGTTGATTGCTAAAGGCGAGAATCACCATAGCCACCTGCAATTATTGTTAGCGATTTTCCTCATTATTTCAGAATAAAATTTTATCATGTTAATGATGAATTTACATTATCTAATTTTTAGGGAAAATCTTCTAATGGTTGTGATCCGTACAATGACAAATAAAGTACCTTTAATTGCGAGGTTTCATCATGATGAATTAGTGAATTGTTTGGAAATCTATATCACATTTTTTTCAATGAAAGGTTCTGGTAGAAATTTATTTTATTATAGAAATTCACTATGATAGTACCAAAACTACGGTTTTATCCCAAAGCGAAATTACCTATTATTTGTCGATTCATCCTACATTAAGAACCGATGCAAAAAAGAAATATGGTAAAATATAAATTCTGAATCCCTCAATTAATAAAAAAAATATGAAAACACCCGAAGAACTAGAAATAACAATATAGTAGGAAAGAATAGTAGTATAGCAGTAAAATTGCAAGTCATAAATTAATATCATATATTCCCAGCACTAAAAGCTGAGCTCAAAATAACCTTAAAGCGGAGACAACATTGTTTTACACATGTAAGTAAACATTGTTAATGGAAATTTGCAACATGGGTTGGCATGCCTTTATCAATGAAATTTCATCGGACCATTTGAACAATTAATAACATAACAATATTTAAATAAGTTAAAGGAAAATTGACTATTAGCTGGGACAGAAATCAATATGTAAATATTCACTTAGTTTTTATAATTGGAAGAATGACTTAAAATGACCTTGTATATCTTATCGTTTTGAAACTCAAATTTTTTAGGAAGGATTTAAAGTATCACATTTCAGAAAATTTGATAAAATATAGGAAGACAAAAACTAACCGATGGTGGATATCTGGGAGTAGATTGGCATATGGGCTTTTAGTAGCTAGAACTTTTCCAAATAAGTGGATGTCTTGAAAACGAACTATAGTTTATTTTAGTTTAGACAAGTCTAAATTTGAAAGTGAATTCCCTGCTCTTTCATACATCTCAATGATTGAAATGCAGATTGAGGAAAAAAATTCCAAAATAAAATTTTGCATTTTTATTTGTTGTACACATGAGTTTTAAAAGCTAATTAACTCATAAATTTCTCACAAAATACTTAAAAGCTTGACATAAACCCCTTCCTGATTGAAGCTACTAGGCGATCTAAACGCATTTTTGTTTAAGCTGATAAAGGAGATAAGCAACAAAACTAGTTTATTTATATTCAAATCAAGTTAGTATCAAAGTACAATTGCTCATTTTGAGTCAAGGTTAGCTGAAGAGTATACTATTGAACATATTTATGCAAGAGGAGTTTAGTTGTGAAATTACAGAATTTATATTATTAATGAGAAGAAATTAATATTGAAACTCGAAACATACATTATAAGTTGATGGAAACTCATCGAATATCTATTTTATAAAATTGCCGAAAATCTTTGATAAGATGATTTAAAATATGAATGTATGGTGCAAGATTATATCATGAAGATAATAGGAGAAATTTATTATCCTCAAAATAAGTTATTTCAAAACGAGAAGAAAAGAAAGGAATTCTTGAATATACGTAAGTGGGACTCAACTCCATATTGCAAATGAAAATTGGCAAGAATGCATGACATGGAAATTCAATGCAAATGTGCAAAGGAAGCCTGTAAATTATATGAAAAAAGATATACAGATTCAAACATCCTCAATTTCCTCTCAAAGTAGTATTAACGTCCCTTTTAGGATTACTAAGAGAACTAAAGATTTGATGAAATGGGTTATAGTAAGGCTAAAAACAAACATGTACAGACATCTAGATGAAATAGAAATGAAGGCCTAATTATTTAGGTCTTGGTGGAAAACATGATGGAGAATGCTCCAAAACGAAGGGAGGAATTTTATGAAGTTGTTCCAGAAGAATTTCATTTCATATTCATACCAATGTAGTTTGTGTTTATGATAGATAAACCCACTTTGTACAGAGATATTATGAATCGCCGCTATGAAATACTAAAAAAGGATGTTGAAATTCATTGAATTCATTGCTAGCTATTCACGAGTATCAATTCACCTCCTCAAAAACAACAAAGGTAAAGATTTAATAAATCTGCCTTTAATCAAATTTATTTTGATTATGATAAACATGAATGACTACGCCAAGATTTGGAAAAGTTTGCATGTTCTTTTGTGAACCTGAATATTCATATGTTTTATAGATGTTGGAAGAAGATATCCATGCACATGAAACTTTCTAAATAAATGAGGCAAAAATTCAAAGGCCCATTGGACAAGGAAAATGATGTTGAAAATAAGATGCAATTGTTTTGCACTCATTGCCATAAGAAAGCTCACCTTGTAGACAAGTGTTGGACTTTGTATCCAACAAGTCATCCACGACATTTGAAGAAGGTGGAAAGAGATATTGACAAGAATGGAAAAGAGGATTCCATAATCGATGAGGGTCAGGATGATTCACATGATGATGAAGTGCAGCTGAAAGAAGCGCCATTGAAATGGTTTGGTAAGGGATGGGTCGATTTCTTATCCAATTAAGGCCTTGCATGTATTTTGATGTTTCATGAATTTCTTTGCAAATTCAAAGTATGGTGCATGTTGCATGAAGCAAGATGTTGAAAGTAGAGTTATGTTGACACACTTAGATGCAACAAATATGGAAATTTGTACATGCTATTATTTGACTTGAGAGTTAGTTGTTTGAAGATGCATGTTTTTTCGACTTGTGTTTGGTTAATGGTTTTGTACACCAATATGTAAGAGTACATGGAGATATTCACATGATGTGAATTTTTTTTCTTTGAAGGAGAAAAATGATATGTCAGCGAGCTATGTTTCTTGCATGATGTGTTTTTCAGTTTGATGGTTTTGTTTGTGACAAGACGTCACAAGATTTTGGGAAGGTCCATTCTTGAGCAAGAGCCTCATGATTACAACCTAATCATGAGAATAAAATGGGAGTGCATCCTTATTTTGAAAACAAACCTCTAGATAGGATTCTAAGCTACCTAGGACTCAACCCATTATTTTTAAATTTGAAATATCATGGTGTGTTGTTTCAATGCCTAAATCCACAACCCTAACATAAATTATTTTATTCTTTTTTTGCGGGATTTAGTTGGTTATATTAAAAGTCAGTTGAATTTAAAATTCTTGGCTTAGTGGCATGAACCAAACATATTGTGTATTAAATGAGGAATTTCGCTCTCCCAATCATTTCTAAATCACCCGTATCACCAAGAAAACATGTTTTAAAAGAACATACTTTGGTATGGGAAAGACCTTAGGTCCTTTGACTGTGCACATGTGGTGTGAAAAATTGAAATTGACAATACAAAAAAGCGAAATTATGAATGAAACCACGAAAACGAAAAACCCAAAAGTGGTAAATGATTTAAATAGACCTAATTAATTATTTACCAACATAAATCCTTCAACTTTTAGCAACTAAATGATAAGTAAATAAAAAAATAAATTTGTAATTATGGTTCGAAAGTTACATAATCTTAAGAAGAATTTTAAATTAATTCTATCTCATAAAAAGTATCCCTCCTAACTTAACAAATACTATCTCTTCCCATAAGGTTCACAACCTCCCTTCCTTAGCACACAAGACATAAATACAATTAATATTTCAATATGTTAATTCTTATCAAAACAAATGAAAAGTTGTATAGATGGTTTCAAATATTATAAGAAGGTTTTTTATATGGTTGAGAGAATGTGGAAAATAGAATCCATAAACAAATTATTTTTCAAAACGTATTACTTTCAAAGTATCAACAAGGAATGTACAAGGGTGTTCAATGAATTAACGCTAAATTTAAATTCCATGATGTATATCTTACTCATAATTTTAAAAAATTATTAAATAATGATCTAGATTGGATAATTATATTATTTTTCATATATTTTGGTGCTTATAGAGTGAAAAAACTGAAAGAATCAACTTGTAGGGTCATTTTAATGGTGGGTGGAGAATTGGGGTCTAAAACCTTTTGGAGTCATTTTGAGGTATTAAATGACATTTAGTAGGAAGTTTTCTATCTAATTCACATTTCTCTAGATCCCTACTATTAATTAGTAGTTTCAATTGAATTATTAGTTTTCTATGAAGTTCCTTAATGAAGTTAAAAGTTAACTGTAAATTAATAGAGCTAACTTATAGTTAACATTAAATGAAATATGGAACTATTAACTATCAATTGAAACTAAACCATGGGGTGGATAACATAAAACTTTCTATGTTAAGCTAAGTTAACTTCAACAGAAACTACTATAGCTCCCATTCAAAAAACAGTCATACAAAAACAGAGCATATTTTGGTTGCTTCTAAGTTAATAACAAGCAAAATAGTTAACTTTACAGTAAATTACCTATATGTTTAGTTTCAAATCTAATATCACTTTTCGTGGGTACTCTTTTCCTTGCAGGATTTTCCCTTAATGAGATTGACATTACTTCTTATCCAATATTCTTCTGGTTATTTTCATACATTCATGGCCTACCAGGAGGTCAAGTCTAATGTCATAGTTCTTTTCATACATCATGGATAGCCTCAATAGAGACCGTGCTACTAAAAAGCATCAAAGAGACTGAGGTGGTACTAAAGTCAAGTAAAAAAATGCAAACCAAAGCATTAAATTGGACAAGTGATATTGCATAATATGATATTATGCCATATTGTCAAATCTATCCAATAATCTGAAATCTGCACTACGAAATTTTGTCCCAATGCTATGCCACATAATTACAAGTTGAGCTCAAGAGTTGAAGGTTTCATACATCAATTTAAAAAAATCAGAGTTTGAGGTTCAGGAGGAGAAGCAGTGTAGTGAAGGGGAGCAGTAGTGTAGAGGGAATTCATGGAATGATAAAGAGTAAACTCATCCTATGTTTTTTTTTTCACAAGAGAAAAAACGATGTTTTGATTATATAATATGAAGAAAACAGTCCATGAACCAATACATTCTCACATCTGATGATTGGGACCCAATTTGTCCATCCAGAGAAAAAGGTTGTCCCACCCCAGACATTGATAAGTATCCCCATGTCACATACAAAGACAGGATATAAAAACCAGTAATGAACTTCATGATAATGCCGAAATCTAAGTAGTATCCAAGTTTGCCCGAGGCATCTAAAACAAGGTGAAATAGCAACAAGTAAAATAGAAAAGCAAAGTATAGTGTACCGACGTCCATTTGATATCCAATACATATCAATACCCAAAAACATTGACCAGCAGATCATATCAAGAACCCAAACAACATTGACCAGCATCGCTTAATATGAGAGAAGTGTGATAAGCCGAAAAACATTGACTAGCAAACCATATCAAGAAACCAACAACATTGACCAGCATCGCTTAATATGAAGGCAGTGTGATAACCTGTCTACATGGAAAAAAAGTATCATATTGTGGAGTCAGGTTTATTGTGTGAGAAATTGCATTGTTAAATACGCCCCCCACTCATCCTATGTTAAGATAGACCAACATTATAGAGCTGGTAAAATTCAACAGACACCTAATGATGGTGTGTCCAAACAGAGAGGACTGCTTAAACTAATATCCAACTCCTTAAAATGATATCAAACTGATACTACTATGATGATTACTTGCTCGTTAAAAAAATTATGCATGAATACATTTAATGAAGAGTTTGAACCACTTGTGGTGTTGGAAAAAAATCCTGGATCCAAAATCATTGATTTAGAAACTAACTCGATAATATATTGGCCAATTCAGAAAAACAACGGAAACCCACAAACTCCAAACCAAAAATGATCTGGATTATACTAAACATGAAATGAAAGCTAGCAATAATACAAAACAAATTGAGAGGTACAATGAAAAGCAATTTCTATTAATGAAACAACCATGACAAACCTACAATGACCAAAATGGTGGTAGCTCTGTTTAAAAGAAATGTCTATTACACTCATTCACAAAAAATGTCATAACAAGAGGACCATACACCATTTGCAGTAGACCATACCGTGCGGACGGGAGGAGCAACATACCTGGTATTGCAGTAGACCAACAGCGCCGACGAGAGGAGCAACAACACGGACGGGAGGAGCAACAACGCGGACAAACAGACCTGCAGTAGACCAACAGCGCGGACGGGAGGAGCGAAAACGCACGAAAAGACCAGCAACAGCAGTGAAAAAAATACGCGCGAATAAAGAGACCGGTAAACAAATCAACTTCGCAGGCGATTTATTTATAGAAACTAGTTCGACCGAACTATTTTAAAAGTAAAAGTTTGCGTTCGGCCGAAATTTTGTTGGAAGTTCGGCTGAACTTTTGTTGTCGTTTTTCCCATCTCCGGCAAAAATTATGTTTGCCCGCACCGTCAGTGTGCCATCAATTTAAACAGAATCACGAGTTCAGCCAAACTTTATAAAATGTTCGGCCGAACTATTGCCGAAAAATTTTTTCGGCCCCCGATTCTCACAAAAGTGTAACCCAGCTTCACGTTTCCGCCCATGGGTCTTCCTTATTACATTAAAACAACACCAATTCCATTTCCCGAGGCATCACATTCCACAATAAAGGTTTTTGTGAAGTCTAGTGTAGCTAAGACCGGTGCTAGGCACATTGCCTCTTTAATATGTTTAAAGGCCTTAGTTTCTTCAGGATTCCATGAAAATGCATCTTTCTTCAATAATGTTGTTAGAGGTGCTTCTATTCTCCCATAATTATTAACAAACTTGCGATAATACCCTGTTAACCATAGAAATCCTCACAACTACTTTATGGTTGTGGGGAATTTCCATTCCTTAATGGTTTAATTTTGTTAGGGTCTACCTTAACACCCTCCTGAGATACAATATGACCCATATATTCCACCTCTTTTACTCCAAAGAAACATTTGGAGGTTTTTGCATATAATTGTTTCTCCTCGAATAATTTGAGCACCCTGTCAACATGTTGAACATGATCCTTCCAAAACCTGCTGTAGATTAGTATATCATAAAAAAATACTAACACAAATTTTCTAAGGGTTTGAAAATGGAATTCGTCAACCCTTGAAATGTAGAAGGTGCATTGGTAAGGCCAAAAGGCATGACCAAAAATTCATAATGACCCTCATGAGTTCGAAATGTTGTTTTCAAAATATCTTCAGTATATGATTCTAATTTGATGATATCTTGAACGATGATCCAAATTGGTAAATTAAATTGCTCCATGTAATCCATCCAATAATTCATCAATCATAGGAACAGGAAATTTATCTTTAATAATGAGCTTATTGAGCTCCCTATAATCCTAACACATGTGCCATTATCCATCCTTCTTGTGCACCAATACTTCCAAAGCAGAGAAAGAACATTGACTAGGTTGAATTATACCAACCTCTAACATTTCTGCAGTCATACGTTCAATTTCACTCTTTTGGACATAAGGATATCTGTAAGGCTTGATGTTTGGAGGAACACAACCTGGAATCAAATGAATAACATGATCATGATCACGAATAGGTGGGAGTCCTTTAAGAGTTTCAAACACCTTGGAATAATTGTCCAAGACTTTTTGGAGATATGGAGAAATAGATGATTTTGATGTTGGAACTCTAGTGAACATAATTTTGCAATTACACCTCGTTTTTCTTTCTTCAGAAGATTTGTAATGACATTAGAGATTATTATCTTTCATGGTTTCCCTGCGATACCTCGTAATTCAACTTCCTTTCCTTCTGAAAAAAATTAATCCAAGAAAATTTCTTGAAAATTAAAAGCTACAGTCCCCAAAGATTGTAACCATTTTACTCCTAGTACAACATCAGCACCTCCTGTTAAAGCATTGGACTATTCAATACATATTCCCCCATGGTTAGCTTGATATTATGGCATTTTCCAGAGAAATTTATAGTTCCTCCATTTGCAGCCATCACTTGACACTCTGGTGCTGGGTATAAGAAGCAATTCAATTCCTTGGCTACCTTACAATGAATAAAATTATGGGTACTACCCGAATCAGTCAACACTAGTACATTTTTCTTCTTGACATGTCCTATCTTGAGAGTTTGAGGAGTGGTAATTCCTTCCAATGCATTACAAGATATGGTCATAATTATTTCTTCTTTCTCTAGGTTTGGTTTCTGGTGTATATCCTCTTCTTTTGAAGTTTCTTGTTCATTTTCTTCCTCCTCTTCACAATCTATGTAAAATAATTTCTTCTCAACGCACTTATGACCTTTAGTGTATTTTTTATCACAACTGTAGCAAATCCATTTTTCTCTTTTTTCTTCCAATTTTTGTGGTGTCAACCTTGTAGGTTGTGGAAGTCTAGGAGTAGCAACACTTCCATATTTATAGATATGAGTGGTAGGCTTCCTTGTCGCCATAATTTTACTTTCAATTTTTTCTTTCCAACCCGAATCCCTACTCCAATGAATCAGATTCCCAAAGGCGAACCTCATGTTGGATGTTATTCTTTAAAGTCCCTATGAATACATCAATCTTGTGTTCCTCTAGAATATCAGTTACCCTTATATTCAATTTTTGGAAGTCCTCACTATGCTCCACCATTGAACCCTTTTGTTTGAGATTTATAAATTGGCTAAAGAAGGTGTTTCTCTTTGTATCCTCATAATGTGCTATCACTTCCTCCGTAAAAATTGAACAAGTGAATTTTTTTTTACGAAAGAATATCCATCGATACCATACAAATGTATTTTTTTCTAAATATAAAGTTGCAATGTGTACCTTTTGTGTGTTTTGCACAATATGGAGATCATAATATTGCTCCATCTGTAGTATCCATGTTACAGGATCCTTGCCATCAAACTTCCTCATATGATCTTTGGAATATGGTGGGTCTTCAATCCAACATTAGAGTTTATGAAATTACGATTAACATTTATTTTGTTCTTATCATGAGTTTCCTCTACTACCTTTTCGCCATTAGGAATAATTTCTTGTATCAAATTTTTCAAGCCTTCCTTCAAACCTTCCATTTCTGCTTTTAGATCATTCTTCATATCTTCCATGTTGTCTTTCATTTTTTCATCAATCTTAGCTTTCATGTCATCCATCTTAGCTTCCACGCCATCCATCTTAGCTTCTATGCCATTCTTCAAACCATCCATCATAACTTCCACGCCTTTCTTCAAATCATCCATCTTAGTTTCCACGCCTTTCTTCAAAACTTCCATTCATTTTTTGTTACTCTTTGCAAGAGCGAAATTTGGTGCACTTGGTCTTGTATTTTTGATATATCATGTTGCACTTCTTCCTATTCATGAGTCATAGTAGAGCCTTCTGAGGGCTTAATGGGTGTTGAATTATTTTTAGAGGGAATTTTAGAACCCAATATTGATATCTATGCTTCAATATTACCTTAGAATCATTTCAAACTGATTTTTAAAACAAGACTTATGCAAGTTGAAAAAAAAATACACACCTTTTTCTTGATTTTGAGGATCTTGATATTGATACTTATATATCTCTGTAATTTTAGATCCCCGATATTTTATCTTCGGTCCTTTAGTAGCTCTCTGAATCTTCTTTCCAATGCCACAGGTCTGACTTGATTTGGATTCTTTAGGGAAGTTATGCCTAATATCCCGCAATGACCTAATTATGGACTGGTTCAGTAGAGCGAACTTGTACGACGTGCCACATGTCACTTTTTCCTTATTTGGATCTGAAATGGTTAGAAAATAACTTACAATCCGTGTAATTTTGGCCATTTTTTACAGAATTCCAATCTAATGCTCAGAGAGAGAGTTATGACGATTTTCCCAAGTTCACCTCTTTGAGATGAAATTTGGGAGCCTGCAAAAACCCTAAATTCCACAGATCATATCTACAAAAATATTGCAAACCAAGATCTGAAATTTTTACACAAAGTTCCTCAGACATTCTTCACAAATGGGTTTTTTTTAGCTTCTGAACCTTCGTAGAAAAAAATTATAGCAAAATTGCCATGATGACTTGTTTGAAGTAGCGAAACCCTATAATCCAAAGCTCTGATACCAAATGTTATGAAACCAGCTTCCAAAATAGAAGAAAAGAGAGATCAACGCCTTAGAAATCAAGCACTTCAAGGGGGAAACCTCCTTTAAATTACATAATTGAACAATTCTTGGATGATACAGATGACAAAACCTCCTTTCTATATATAGGAGTCCATGGGGTCACAATATAATCTTAGCTGACCTAACAATAATAATGTAAGGGCACAAGAATAAAAATAGTGGGATTTTATGGGGCACAATAATAACAATATGGGGACTATAGGGGTAAAACAATAATAATAAGGGTGCTACAGTAACAACAATAAGGAACTACATTATTAATATAGGGACCTAACGATTTCCTTATTTCTCTATTGTACTAGTTGGATCATGGTTTTGCACTCCACAACGGAGCTGCTTTATGTGTATGCGATAGTTTCTCAATTTTATTTTTATGTTTGTTCTACATGGTTGGATGAGAATAAATGATATATTTACAGAATATTTATGTATAACATACAATTTAGTTCCCATTAACAAAGTTAAGAAATTTTATAAAATAAAGTGTAAAAATACATGCATAATGGAAGAATCTAGTTCTTTAATTATAATCCAACAAACTCACAAATAGACCCATTTATCTACCTAAATAGTATTAACATCTAATTTAGATTCAAATTATTTTGTACTATATAATTAAGGGGCATTGTCTGTCTACTATATTAAATTTCCTCTTGTATTTCATGCATGCAAGCATTTACTTCTGTCAACAGTCATTCTATAATTAACTAACACACACTACATGGTTAGCTATGAGTTTGTTTGTACATCTACCTTGCATGCAAGCATTTACTTCTATCAATAGTCATCCTATAATTATATAACATGCACTACATGGTTATCTATGAGTTTGTTTTGTACATCTACCTTGCATGCAAGCATTTACTTCTATCAATAGTCATTCTATAATTATCTAACAGGCACTACATGGTTAGCTATGAGTTTTTTTTAATCTATATCCGATAATAAACCTTAGTATAAGATGTTTTAGTGGAACCATTTCATATCTTTGTGCCTTTCCCTTAGCGGAGTCTGATGTCTAATGTCTGCACATGAGGTATTCATATAAAAACTAACTACATCCCCAAACTAGTGACAAATTGTAGATCTAAATTTTTTTTCCTACGACTTACAAAAAAAGTAGTTACTTTGTTGTATACGCACATATATGTTCTCATATACAGTAATAAACAAAAAAATAAACATTCATTTAGTCAACAAAATTCCTTTGTCGTACACACACAAATTTTCTCTCATATACGATAATAAACAAGTAAATAAAAATTCATTTAAACACCATAATTCTACACCCATAAGTTGCAGAAAAATGTTTTTTTATGTAAACTAATAAATCAACAAATGAAATATCTAACCGTAGAAAAAATGAATCTACTTGGGATAAACCACTATCTACCCAACCATGAACCTTCAACACTGGTTCCCCACGAGATGAGATCTCCTCACCCCTGAATCAACAACCCTTATGATTCTAGATCAAGTATTTTTATTCCTTGCTTCCCTAGAAGATTTTTCGTTTGCAGCGTCCCAATTTCTAGGGTCTCCCAACCCAATAGCCTAGGATTTTCCTTTATTTCAAAAAATAATATCCTCCCTTTTTTATGTTAAAGCCCGCCTTTTTCTCTCGAAGTGCTTTATTTACCCTTACTTAGTGTTTTTCTACACTGAGTGATTTAATACAATTTTCTCTCCAATCATATTAAATCTCATTGAGTAATCCGTAGGTATTTTTATGGATGATTTTAGGGAATTTTTTCTTGATCTTATCTATCCACATCACTTTCCAGATCTAGGTAATGATCTCTTTAACTCAAGTGTTCCTTTCCCATGTAGATCTCCAGCCTTGTCCTTTTCATTATAAAATTTATTATTACATCATCATACTCTATTATTTATTTGAGTCAAATCCACCATGGCTTCCTAGGCAATCAATCTAAAATTAGTTCAACCTAGAAACAAAATATATTTACATAAAGATGGAGTGGTATTACGTTTCCCCCCTCTTTAAAAATAACACCATCCTTGGTGTTTCTTACTCATTTGCACCTTTCTCAAACAATGTCGGGTAAGCATCTTTCATTTCACCTTCAGGCTCCCCAGTGATCTCCTCAGGTGTAAAGTGCCTCCACTACACTTTAACCTGAGTGAGGACTCGTATCCAGAGTAGAATCTCTTTATGATCTAGTATACAGAGTGGGTCTGTAGAAAATTCTCCTTCTATGTCCACCTGCATCAAATTCCAACTACCCGCATGAGAAATATCTTGGAAATATTATTTTAATAAAAACACATGAAATCCATTATAAATTTTAAGATGGTTTAACAAGCCAGTTGATAGGCCACTAGACTAATTTTGTCCAATATTTTAAGAAGCCCACAGAATCGTGATGCTAAATTTGGACATATTTTTGTTCTTAAGGTAATTTTTTCTTGTTTTTACCCTTAATAACATGATCCCAATTTTTGATTTCCTTGTGTGTTCTCTTTATGTCTGCATAGGTTTGCTGTCAATCTTGTGTGGTTTAATATTGTACTGACTTCTCCATGCTTATAAGAAGAAATTCCATGTTTTCTAAAGACAGAAAAGAGATACCTCTTGTCGTTCATTTTTCTTCAGTATAAAGTGTTTCCACTTCACTTGATTTTGTGCCATGGTCCAATTCTGAAACAAATATACACATATGTTCATTTCATGCCTTTTTCTCTACCACGTTATTTTTTTAATATCCGTTGAACATGTGCTTCACGATTTTTTTTTACCTACACCCAATAAAACGAATCACATGTGTCCAAACTAACTCAAAAACACCAAGATAGCGTCATAACAAATACCATAGAAAATTTTCGTACATTTATTCGTGACTATACCTAGTAATAGGGTATTGTTGAGTGCAATGTTCAACATATGAAATTTTCAATTCTCCTTTCATTGTTTTTTTAAATAAAATACTCGTTAATATACTACTCACATTATTTTATCTAATGCTATTATTTTTATTCCACTATATCAAGTACGCATCTATCACTCATGTGTCACATACATAATTATATTTTCCTAGTTTCGTTTCCAAGTGGACTTGGTGAAATTTATTTTTATGATTCTGCTACTTATTTCCATCCCTTTCTAAACTAATTGATGTGCAAGGACATAAATAAGGAATTTATACTTTTTCCACTTGTTCCTTTTTACTCAATCCCTTGGGTTTACTAATGTGGCTTGCACCGGGCAACGATTTTCATCTTCGGATTTTGCCACTTTATTAAGTTGTTTCCAAAAATTCCTAGTTTATATAATGGCATTGTTGCAATTTTACCATGTTATAGTCATTTTTGGTTCAATAGTCATCCAATTGTGAAGGTTCTAATGAACTCGCAATACTGAGTACAAATTGCACAAGTTTTTTTGTTCCGTTCTTTGATTTCTCTGAGGCTACTTTATATTTAAAATTGGTGCTCAATTAAGGATTTATTTTCCCTTTTTAAATTCCACTCTATTTCACTTGAGAAAAATCATGTTTTAGGTCCTATTTCTAACTTAGGTCCATTTTAATTTTGATAATTTCTTGGTACATCTATTGGTTCATTCATCATTTCTACATTCCATTTATGCATCTTCGAGTTTTCAAGTTTCTTGCCACATTAAAATATCGATTCCTACAACTATTCTCAATTTGATAGTATATAATTGGTCTCTATCCCTTATTATTTTTGTGATTGATTTATACATTAACCACCACTTGTGGTGATATTTTGCCTTGTCCTCCATATATATCCTTCATTCAATATATGCTTTACGCATATGTTCTGTTCATATCTTCCCAGGGTCTCTTCTTTTCAACCCATTTCCTTGGGTTATAACTTCTTTGTATTATGTTCTATATACATTTTTCAAAGGAAACTCACAGTAACCTTTTTATTTGGAAATTTTGATTCCCATACTTATTATTAAAAAATCATAGATTTATCTCGTGAATTTAGTGCTCCCTTTTTTCAACATCAAGAATAGGATATTTAGTATTATTATCTCCTATTCAACTTCTCATGCATGTTTATTTCAATTATCAGTTGCATTCAAGTTTAACTTTTTCCCAACGACTCGCTAATATGTTGGCGTGATTCTTGTTGAAGTAAATTCATACCTACATTTATTTCTATCCTTTGCCCCATCCATGTGTAAGACAAAGTTTTGGTGCCACCAACTTCTTGAAGGATATATATATTTTTAATGCCGACTTACTAAATCCTACGCCATTATTACCATCTTTCTTGTTCTCTCACTCTTATTACTAGTTCATATGAGATATCCTTTGCTTCTGATTGTAGGGTTGAAGTTTCCCATAGAGAAGTCCTAGGGTATCTTGGCTTAAATCTCTTACCAAGAATTCCAAAGGTAGGATTTTCCAAGAGAAACTTTTAGACCCGCTTCTTTCAAAAATGAAATTTACTCTTCTAGAATTTTCCAGCAGTATTTTGAAATTAGCTATTATCTTGACATCTCCAATGTTGACACTTTCAGGATTGATTATTTAAAAATTCTCTTCTCATAAGGCTTATAATATAGACTATTACATACTTGTTATCTCCCTGACCACCATACTTATCTTATCAAGGTGTTATATTTCCAATTTTGATTATAATCCCTAGTTCCATTAGTAACATTCTATTGAATCCCTTATCGAGAGCATGCTACAACATAGCAATTTTCTTCCATAATCCAACATATTTTGGTTTTGCAAACAATGTTTCAAAATTGTTAAGGAATATCGATTTTCTTAAATACTATTTGCACTTCTCCATGTATATGTTTCTCTACTAATTGAAGGGGCTGAGTTATTTTTATGCTTTCAACCATCACTAATGAGAACCGTTGTTTGCAACTTCTAACTTAATCAATCAAGATTATTATTTGTATTTTCTAAATTGAATAATTCAACTTTTATTTATTTATTTATTGTAAGAATAGTTTTCATAAAATAATTTCAAAACTCTACTAAGTATGTTTAAATAGATAAATAAATTTAATATGTTTCCCAATCCATTCCAACATCTTCTCATAGGTTAGTGTACACCCTATTTTTTTGGATTTAATATACAATTCAATGTGTTATTTAAAGTAGTCAGTGATTATGGTAGTTTCATGAAATGTATTATCTCGTATTTTAGTAACATCAATGATGTGCCATTTTGTTGATTGCCAATACAATCTCCCCTACTCTTATTCACACACTGATAAAGTAATCTATTTATGTATCTGAAAATTTTACAATTATTACTATCCACTTGTACAACCTAAGTATGCTTAGTGAAACTATTGTGACATGGCTTACTATTTCCACGTATTTCATCATGATGATAAGGAATAACTCTCAGAAAAAACATTCCATTATATTAGGTAATAAATCCAAGTCAAACATGCTCGTCATTATTTTTGTTTAATCTATGGAGTACTAGATATCTTATTCTTAAGGTAGATATACATTTTTTTTGGTGAAAAGCCCAGCTGGAGCATACGTGTGGTTATCTTGGTACTAAAATTTATTTTCTGAGATCTTAGCCAGATATAATATTATCCCATTTTTTTTCTAACATTTGTAGATTTGTCAAATAATACTTTCTAACTTCGGAAGAATTCTTGATTACATAGAATGAATGGAAATCCTATTTCTCAACATGTGATAATATTTCAAAGAATAGGAGCATTTCCGAAACCCAGCAACTTATGGAAACGAATGTATCTCTCAGGCTACTGTGATCAACTTACACTACTGTACACTATGATGTTCTCATATAAAACCCTGTGAATAAGGCTTCAGTAATATAATACCCGTGACCTGCAATCATCCTCAATTTCACAAAAGAGTCCATTAGGTCTGAGGGTTGAACTTAGGCTCTGATACCACTTGTCATATCCCTCTCATTTACTTCTAGTAATCAGATTTTTTTTCCCTCCCAGTCACAACTTTTACACCACAACGCACATCGTAACCACTGATTTTTTTTTTTGTTTTTAGCCACAACACCATCATCATCTTTTATGCTTTTATTTCTTCCTATAAGGATTTACTGTACCGATTAGAGAACATGTCATCCCTTCATAGTTTTTTTCTTAAGTGAACTAGCATATATATATCCTAACTCAATGTTAACCATCGAGTATATGCTTCTAGACTACCCTTAGGGATTCTTAGTATTTTCCCCATGTTTACCTTATGCATCATTTATATTTATATATATATATATATATATATATATATATATATATATATATATATATATATATATATATATATATATATCACCCCATAAAATGTATATGCCTCAGTGATTTTTCCTACCGGATTTACCACAAGGAAAGTAACTCGAAATATAAGTTATGTGGGTCATCTTTCTATAGTTATATAGTCAATATTTTTTTTTCTTGTTTTATAATATCTCGACCATTTCCAGGTTAATGTCAGCAAGGCCAAATTCATCCTCCTCTCTGCAATATACGTTATGTAATTCCTTAATTATTAAATTCACCCTCCCCTTACATGTTAGCCATTACTTCTACGTTTTAATTTTTGTTAGTTTACATGTTAAATTGGCATTACTCCTACATACTACGGTCATATCAAGATGTATCAAATCGTACAACCACCTCCTATGCGACCTACCCTCTTTTGCCTTGGGAAAAATAAAGCTACAATCACCTCATGCCACACTCAACCTCTTCACATGGAGAACATGCGCTATTGATCCAATATATTTTAACTTCAAGGATGCATTCAAAATTTCATATAATAGAGCATATTAACCAAGTAACTTAAACAACATGAAAAGAAGCGGAAAAACATAAGAAAACATGAGATCAAAGAGACAACGATTTGATTACGGAGTTCACCCAATGTGGGCTATGTCTCTGGGCCCTTCTCAAAAGTGTGTAGGCCTTATTTCATTAAGTGGCATCAAATAAATCGGTTACAAGAAAATTTACAAAAAATTGACCCTTATACCTCCAATTTGGAAGATGGACTAAAAATGGAGAGCTCATTTGGAGAAACGAACGTCACCATTGGATTCATGTCACAAAATAATGAAAAATCGACTATAAACTTGTGCAATTATGACACCGACACCTATGGCCCTCTAAGGGAATATTTTAAGCATCTTAATGCTACCCTTTATCATGCTTCCATACCCCAAGGTCGCTCAGGGTTCCGCCGCTCCTTTACTGCTCTACCCCCGATCGAATGGAAAACTCGGTTCTTATATAATATGTTCGACGAAGTTTACAACATAGGGTCGTTTGGCCCATTGGAAAAAACGCTTACCCACTTGACCAACTTAGCATATGGTTTAACTTCATTCTATATTTTTGATTTGATATGGTTTTATTATAATGTTTTTGGTTGGTATTTGTTCCACCAGCGGACCATTCGACTGTCAAGCCGGGCAAGTTCGACACTCGACAAAACATCGACGGTTATAATAGTTGGTGTGTGGTGGCGGGGGGCCCACCTCCTACATTTTATTATATATATAATAAAATAATGTCATGGAGTGTGGCGAGGGTGGTGGCCTGCTACCCCAATTTTTTGACTTTTATATATTACATATAATAACAATGTGGCAGGGGTGGCAACTCGCCACTCTAATTATATATTTTTTTGTTTTTTATAAATACAATAATCATTTTTTATCTGTTGAAAAAAGGGATATTAGGAAAATTAAGTAGGCGACAAATTCGTCTATTCTAGTGGTAGGATTCCATGCACCGCGATGATTCCAAATTTGACCAAAACTTTGACCAACTATAACTTGAGCATATGAACTTGGATTTGAATGTCATTTGCACCATTGAAATTAGGGCAATGAGCACTACGATATGGTCCTAGTTTCACTTCCATTTCATTAATTTGAATTTTGAGCTATTTTCAAGGCCACTTGTATTCCTGGATCCTCCTGGATCATTCCTCCCCACTAAGGATATTTTGGTCCTCCAAAAGCATGAACACATCCTACACACTACATGTGTAATCTTCAAGCCACACTTTCAACATCTACATTGCATGCAAATATGGTACATTCTTTGCAATCACATACAAAACCACACATGACTCAAACAAACCCATACTTGCCAAGAGTTTATAATGCAAAATCTTTGGTCAATTTTACATTATAATAGAAACCAATACCCCAGCTATGAAAAAAGGGCAAAAACATCATCATTTCTTTAATAAGCGATGGAAAACACATCATCCCTTTTACAAGTATTCGCAACACATGATTTACAAAATGTGGCCATGACAAGCTACTAGTAAAACCATCTCTTACTCAATAAATTGGACCACCATGAATGTGGCAGATTCGTTTTTTGAACATCTTTGCCTTTTCTTCTTCTTCAATGATTTCTAGGCATGGAGCATCTGACACATGTCTCTTTGGTGTCCAACCTCGTAGCAGTGACTAAAATGATTATTTCTCCTCCAAGATTTATGGATTGTCTTGGAATGCTTATTTATGGCACGCCTTTGATACATGCCCATGGAAACCTCACTATTACTGGAATGTGATTAAGTGCTCTCATCATCCGTCCTTGGTTGGTCACTAGCTTTCTTAGAGCATTCCCCAACCTCTTTTTTGACATATCCAATTCCTGCATAACAAGGAAATTCCACCACTTTCATGGGATTCACAATGCCTTGGCCATTAATGTAGAGGTCCTTTCCTTGATACCCCATTTTATTCAATAATTTTGATCCAATTCTTGTAGTATGTCTCTAAAAAGAAACGAAATCATCATCATGAAAAGTGCATGAAATTGAAGAATCAATTTTTACCTCAGGCTTCTTATGTTGCAACTTTTTCAAGGCCTCCTCCTTGGATTGTAACTGATGTTTCAACCTTTGTTTCTCCCTCTCTGCTTCTTGTCGGAGTCTCCTTAGTTCAAAATTCTTCGCCTAAATGATTTGGTTAATTTATTCGAGTTCTTGGAGCCATGCCACATTTGGTGCCCTTTTCATATTTGGTACAACATCTGCTGAAATCTTTGTCTCATCGCCCGAATCAGAACCCAAGTTGATGGGTCCATTTGCTGCAATCCCAAGAGCTAGAATATTCATTTCGTCACCTGAATCTGATCCTAGGTCAATTGGTCCACTTCCGGAAAATACCGCAGTTGTGATATTCTCATCCTCCTCTGATTCAAATTCTTGGTCTTGTTGCATGGCTGCAACTATCTTCTGCTTCTCTTGGGTCTCAATTTTGGATGCCATTTCCAGCGATTCTCCTCATCATGCCCTTCTTTCTCATAATGAGTACAAGAGGGCTTTGATCCTCTTGTCTTTGCTCTTGCTTCCCTCTTTTTGCGGTCATCTTGTTCATGCTTCCCCCTGCTTCCAAGATGCACAACCTTCACACTAGCTTCATCAAGAGGTTTAGGTTCAAATAATAATAATTAATGATGCAAATAACTATGTAAAGAGCCGATATATTTCATCAATGTCTCAGGAGTGTCTAGTGGAACATTCATTGCTAGTGCTTGTTTCCTAAACTCCTTTGTAAAAATTATGAACATTTTGAGCTTCAATTTGTTTCAAATGTTGTCATTCCATAACAACTTTATTTCTATAATGCAATGGGTAAAACTTTCACCTTAAAGCATAAATGAACTCAGATCAAGATGAAAGAAGTTTATGACTATTATTACCACCTTACTGCAACTTTCCTTCCCACCAGACGAGAGCAGTGCCACTCAATCAAAGGGATTCTAGCTGGAACTTGGCTTCATCCTCTTTGATTTGTTGTATGAGATAATACACTTCAACATGTATTATCCAGTTATCTATATTTTTTGCATTAGATTCTCCAATAAATACAGGTAAATCAAACTTGACATCCATCTTGAAAAAGGGATTTTTAGATGCATTCCTCTAATTCCTATTAGAATGATGAGAAGAGGAAGAAGAAGAAATTTCACTTGAGTATGGAGAGGGAGGAGAATCTCCTCCTCCACCTTCATGGTGTAAAAATGTATGATCCTCAGGCTCTTTCTTCTCATGCTTGATTGTCTTCTCATATTCTGCAAATATCTTGTCAACTTTGGCTGTCATGAACTTGAAGAAGATATTGCAATAATTTTGCTATTCTTCATCTCATGCATCATTATTGGCCATGTTTTGTCTTCATGGTACACACCTCGCTTCGGGATCAAAGGATTTGAGTTTTCCTTCACCTCTTTGGAACCTGTTCCTGGTTAGCATTCACTCATGCAACTCACATCAAGAAGACCTTCTCTGATACCAAACTTGATCCAAGATCCTTTAAATTCAAGGATGCATTCATAATTGCATATAAAAGAGCTTATTAAACAACTAAATTAAACCACATGGAAAGAAGTGGAAAAACATAAGCAAGCATGAGATCAAAGACAACGATTTGATTATGGATTTCACCCAATGAGGGCTACGTCTCCAAGCCCTACTCAAAAGTGGGGAGGCCTTTAAATTTAGTTAAGTGGCATCAAAGAAATCCGTTACAAGAAAGTTTACAAAAAAATAACCCTTATACCTCTAATTTGGAAGATGGCCTGAAAATGGAGAGCTCGACTAGAGAAATAGGCATCACCACTGGATTCGTGTCATGAAATCATGCAAAATTGACTATAAACTTGTCCAATTATGACACCGACACCTCTAACCCTCTAAGGGAATATTTTCAGCATCTTAATGATACCCTTGCTCACGATTTCACACCCCAGGGTTTCTCAGGGTTTCGCCGCTCCTCCATCGCTCTACCCTCGGTCTAATGGAAAATTCGGTTCTTATATAATATGTTCGAAAAAGTTTACAACATAGGGTCGTTTGGCCCGTTGGAAAAAGCACTTAAGTTAGTGGGGTAGGTCTGTGGTTCCAACCCCTGCCCGACCAACTTAGCATATGGTTTAACACCGATTTATATTTTTGATTTGATATGGTTGCATGATAATGTTTTTGGTTGGTGTTTTTTCCACTGGTGGACCGATCAGATGTCAAGTCGGGCATGATGGACACTTGTCGGAACATATATATTGATAGTTGTAATAGTTGGTGTGTGGGGGCGGGTCAACCAGCGGGTGGCCTGCCCTCCACGTTTTATTATATGTATAATAAAACAATGCCATGGGGTGTTGCGAGGGTGGTGGCTTGCCACCTCGATTTTTCAACTTTTATATATTAAATATAACAACAATGTGGTGGGGATGGAAGCCTGCCACTCTAATTATATATATATATATATATATATATATATATATATATATATATATATATATATATATATATTTTTATTTTTTAGAAAGACAATAGTCATTTTTTATTCACTGAAAAATAAGAGATATTAGGAAAATTAAGTAGGCGACAAATCTACCCATTTCAGTGGGCGGATTCCATGCGTCGGGATGCTACTAAATTGTTGCCTCGTTAAGGATGCCACTTGGCCAAGTTTGACCAAAAATTTGACCAGCTCTAACTTGAGCATAAAAAATCAAATTTGAGTGACGTTCCCATTGTTGGAATCAGGGTGACGAGAACTACAATGTGGTCCTAGTTTCAATTCTATATGCGTACTTTTATTTTTGAGCTATTTTCAAGGCCACTTATATTCCCGGATCAACTATCCAAAGCATCATATGGATGACAGAGATGAAAGGTGAGATTCAAGGGCTACAATTATCCATGGTAACCCTAATCTGTGTATGATATCCGATTGGTTTAGTCAATGTATCATTTCCCTACTCCTCTATGCGTTTGGTGGCAATTATTACTTTACCACAGTCATTTATCGACACTTGGCCTTCCACATACATGCAAAGGTCATATGACGGGTGGAATTCCATCAACTTTACCTACTTATTCATCTTAGCCCTTCTACAGGTAATTTTTCCCTCTTCCACTTCACCTCACCCTCAAGTTTATCACTACAATAAAGCCTCTTCCTCTTAGCTCCATTACTCAATCAGCCTCAATTTTGTTGGAATTTCAATTCTCTGACTTCCTCTTATGTATTACTATGCCTAATCCTCATGTTTGTCCCTGTTCTAGTGCAGGAGAAACAAAAGGACCCATTTTGGCCTCCTCCAGAAATCCCAAATCAAGGAAGGTTAGTTAATGTTTTTCGTTGTCAAGAATGTCTCTTGAATATTCCATAGGATAGGGTTTTCTGACCAAACACTCCCATTTTTCCTTTTCATCTTGAGATTTCTTCCATGGAGTACAACCCCCCTGGCTTCTTCGGCTACGTCAAGTGGTTAATCCCTCTTAAGGGTAGCGTTTGATTATTTTGTATTTTTTCTTTAAATGATTTTTCCTTGTCAGCTGTGATTGTGTAGATACTCAAACATATTTCTTCCTGTTGTGTAGGTGTGGGTTGGAGCGTGCCTCAACTCAGAAAAAACCAGGTAAAAGCTTACTTCCTTCTGTAAATACTTTACCTTATTAGTCTAATTTTCTTTATACAACAAATTTTTTTAGTTTCTTTTGTATTGCAGGTACTAGATAACCTTTCATTAATCTGTTTGCGCACAGGCCAAGAGACCCAAATGGTACTAGCCCTCAACTATTTTGAATTTCTAGGTCAGTTACCTCTCTTTACCTGAGTGTTTGGTTCGGTTACATGAATAGTTAGGATTATAGCGACTAGCTTATATGGCACGCCTTCTAGGATATTTTAACAGTTAAATTCCCTACTTTTAAGGGTTCTATTTTACGAATGCTATTTTCGGGTATAATTTCTAGCCAGGATCCAAATGAGACTCAAACTATTGTGCATTAGGTTCATACCCAAGGACCCTTGTCACCTATGCACAAATCCTTGTTTAATGTGTTGTATGGAATATAAAACTTGCATGGTCTAAATATTTTTATGCTCCTTGCGCTTTGAATCAAACTATTGTATTAACATATATACATATGTCTATTCTCCATCATGAGTACTTATAAATTTGATCTGTTCTAGTGGGATCTGATATTCCCTTTTTAGTATTATGAACATAATGTCTATTAGAGTAATTTGTATTCATACATTTTCTTAGATTTCCTTATTTCTCTATTGTACTAGTTGGATCATGGTTTCACACTCTACAACATAGCTGCTTTACGTGTATGCGAAAATTTCTCAATTTGATTTTTCTGTTTGTTCTACATGGTTGGATGAGAAAATGATATAAACATAATATCTATTTATAACATATAGTTCAGTTCCCTTTAATAGAGTTAATAAATTTTATAAAATAAAGCGTAAAAATACAGGCATTGTGGAAGACTCTTTTCTTCAAATTCTAATCCAACAAACTCACAAATAAACCCATTTATCTACCTAAATAGTATTAACATCTAATTTAGATTTGACTTCTTCTGTACTATATCATTAAGGGGTCTCATATGCATACTATATTAAATTTCCTCTTGTATTTCATGCATTCAAGCATTTACTTCTGTCAGTAGGCATTCTTTAATTATCTAATAGGAACTACATTGTTAGCTATGCGTTTGATTTGTTCATCTACCTTGCATGCAAACATTTACTTATGTCAGTAGTAATTCTATAATTATCTAACATGAACTACATGGTTAGCTATGATTTTTTTTTGTACATCTACCTTGCATGCAAGCATTTACTTTTGTTAATAGGCATTCTATTATTATCTAACATGCACTACATGGTTAGCTATGAGTTTGTTTTGTACATCTATATCTAATAATAAACATTAGTATTATATGTTTTAGTAGAACCATTTCATATCTTTATGCCTTTCCCTTAGTATAGTCCAGATGCATGCACATGAGGTCTTTATATGAAAATTAACTACATCCCCTTTAAACTACTACGAATTGTAGATCTAAATTCTCTTTCCTACGACTTACAAACAAAAAAGTTACTCTATTGTATACATACATACCTCTTCTCATATACAATAATAAACAAGAAAACAAGCATTCATTTATTCAACATAATTCCTCTATTGTACACACACAAATTTGCTCTCATATAATAAATAAGTAAATAAACATACATTTAGCCACCAAAATTCTAAACCCATAAGTTGCAGACAAAATGATTTGCATGTAAAATAATAAATCAACAAATGAAATTTCTAACCATAGACCAACTGGAACTACTTGGGATAAACCACTATCCATAGAACCATGAACCTTCCAATATTTTGTTCTCCTTGGTGATATCTCCTCACCCCCAAGGAATCCACATACATGGGATTCCCCAGATCAGTATTTTTATGCCTTTATTCCATGATTTTTTCCTTAGCGGTGTCCGCTTTCTAGAGATCTGCTAACCCAATAGCCTAGGATTTTCCTTTATTTCGAAAAAAATATCCTCCCCTTTTTTCGTTAAAGCCCATCTTTTTCCTATGTGGCACTTTATTAACCCTTACTCGGTGTTTTAGGTGTTTTTCATACACTAAGTGATTTATTAGATTTTCTCTCCAATCATATTAAGTCTCATTGGGTAATCCCTAGGGATTTTTAGGGATGAATTTAGGGATTTTTGTCTTTATCTTATCCATCCACATCACTTTTCGGATCTGGGTGATTTGGGTAATGATCTCTTTATTTGAAGTGTTCCTTTCCCAAGTAGATCTCCGGTCTTGGCCTTTTCATTAATAGAATTTATTATTACATCATCATACTCTATTATTGATTTGAGTCAAATCCACCATGTCTTTTTAGTCGATCTAAAAATAGTTTAGTCTAGAAACATAATATATTTATATAAATATATAGGGGTATTCCATTATAAACCAAGGGAATTTATATTAGACCCAAAAATTAATATTATAAACCCTATGAATATGTAAACCCTAAGAATAAGAACCCTTAGATTAATAAACAAAAAGGATTGATATTATATTCCAAAGGGAAAACAAAATCAAAAGGATTAATACTAAAAACACCTGTTACACAGTAATTTGTCACCGTCCCTACCATTCCCCATCCCGCACATTGGAGGGCCCATTATGTGACCTGTGAGAAATGTCATGCCTTGAAACCACTATCATTGCATTCCTCTAAATATGAGCTTCAATTGCCCTGAAGACATCTCCTTGCAAAAAACCATAAAAACATCCCTTTTTTCATTGGCGCGGGCAGCCAGTTCATCGCTCGCGCCAATGGGGAAAATCCTACAAAGAGGCCGCGCCAACTGGCGCTCTGTCCCAGAGTCGCAGTCGCGCCAACCAATTTAAGGAGTGTTTTTTAAAATAAGATGGCGGAAGTTTCGTTTCAACAGACTCAGAAACCATTGTCTATCTTGAGTTGGGAGGTTTGGCTCCGGGAGTTCCATGGAAGGGAAGTGGTTTGCCACCTTTCATGGAAGCTTCCTTGGAGATAGGGCCAATCCCACGATTATAGGGATCCCAACTCCCTCTCCTCCATCTATAAAAGCTTTCCCATTGCCATTGCAAGCTAGTCTCGAAGTGCCTAAGCCTTGAATCTCCAAGTTCTCAAATTCCCAAGAGCCTTCATGCTGCAAGAGCCCTCATTCTTCCCTTAAGGCCAAACTCGAGCAAGGAGACTATCGTCGAGAGACTCTAAGAGAGGCTTGTCCCATCCCTGGCAGGCTTTGCGAGACGTGTACAACTGGAGACCCCTCCGAAGGAGACCTCAGCGTCAGAACATTGGTTGTACTCTCTTTCGATTGCTTATTAATGAATGACTACTGGTTATGGTTCCACTCTGTTTTTCACTTATGATAATGATGATTTATATCCTTTCTGACTGATATATAGTTGCATATTCTGGATTTTATGCTTGTATTCGTGTTGTTTCTTGCATGTGCAGGTGTCCATTCACGGAGATCGTGGGGATCGTGATCTGCCGAGGCTGAGGAACGGGAACGCTGTCTCTTCTACGAATCATAGCACTGGACTCCAGGTAGGCCTCCATCATTGGTCTGTTTATTCACAATTAGGAACTTGCGTTGTAGCATTTGATGATTGTTGCTAGACCCGTGCTGGGCTAGTAGGGATCGCCTCTGTCCGCAGAGGGGATTTACCTCCTCAACAATTTGGCGACTCCGCTGAGGACCGTCTAGTTTTGATTGTCTCGTTTTGATTGTTTCGTGGTTTTCCTTGTAGTTGTATGGGCTAGTAGGGATCACCTCTGTCCTGAGAGGGGACCTCCTCCATGAAACCCGAGGGATTATAAACCCAAGGGATAAATATTATAAATCTAAGGTATATGAAACCTAAGATAAATATTATAAACCCTAAAATAAATATGGTTGACCATGGTTTACCATGCTTGATTTTCATATTGAAACAATCTTTGTCGCAAATGCGACATTGGGCCATGGTTGACCATGGTAGAGCATGATTGATTGTCATATTAAGACAATCTTTGTCACAGTGTGACATTGGACCATAGTTGATCATCGTTGACCATGATTATAAACCCAAGGGATTTATATTAAACCCTAGAATTAATATTATGAACCCTATGAATAATATTATATCCTAGGAATATGAACCCTTAGATCAATAAACCTAATAGATTGATATTATAAACCTAATGGAGTAATAAACCCAAGGGATTAATATTACAAACCAAATGAATTAATATTACAAACTTTTAGGATTAATAAAAGAAATAGATTATTAATTTTATAAGCTTGGGGATTAATATTATAAACGCTTAGAATTAATAAACTAAAGAGATTAAACCCTTGGATTTATAATCTTAATCCAATAAAAATGCCTTTACTAATATTCAATATTATAAAAATTAAATAAATTGGTTTAAACTATCAATATTATTAATAAAATGTTATTAGTATTAATGTTTAAATGCTATTAATAATTTTAATGATATTACATTAATAACATTAAATTTGATATTTTTAAAAATTATTATAATTAATAGAGTTATTAACATTATTTTTTTAGGCATTATTAAAATTGTGTTAATGATATTATTAATAACTTTATTATTAATAATATTTTTTTCTAAATTACGCTATTTCTATTATGAACATAATATTACAAAACTGCCACAGCTCAGCTGAGGAAGCCTGAGACCGGGCTTAATATCCACTTTCTGTCTAGCTATAGAACTGCCCATTAGCGGGAAACCAGCTCTTTTAACAATGTTGACACCGCCCAGGAACTGGGAAACCGGCGCAGAGTCACTTACATACTGATTAACGAAACTAAAAAGAGACAAAAGATACATGCAGCTGTGTCTGCTATGAGTGATCATTAAAAACAGAAATTTATCAAAAATTATAGAGCATATATCATACTGAGAACTGGTCTTGGAGGAGGGAGAGCCCTTAGTCTGAGTCAGGTTGCTCTTCCACAATTCTGCAGCCATAGTGTTCTTCCGAATCCGCTTCAGCATTCTTGTCAGCATCTTCACCTGAAAGACCAGCTTCGATCTGCAAGTGCGACTGTCCCGGATGATCAGGGATAGAGGCTAAAGGAACTCCGAGAGAGTGCGTATACGGACCGGGTGCAGGACCAGAGGGGGGCTCGAAGTTAGGCATTGAGGGAGTTTGCACAGGGTCAAGCTGCTGGACAGGAGGGAGAGTGGTCTCTTCGCGAAGGGAAATCGTGATAAGGGTAGTGATGGAAGGCCGATTGAAGGCGCAATCGAAACGCAGCTCAGCGTGTTGCGTTGATTGCCGGAGGTAATGACTGCCAGGGCGAGAAGGGGAGGCGGAAGCCTGAAGAGGGGGAGGAGACAGAGTAGGAAGAACAAGAGCATGAGGCGGGTGCAAGGGCTGTGGAGGCGCCGGGGCAACGCGCTCATGGAGACGACCAGCAGGATCAATATAAAGAGGAACGGGACGCCTTTCAGAAGGCTCCATGGAGGAGTCGACATTAGAACTAGAGGGGCGCTCACTCATGGACATGCCTCGAGAGGCCCCTCTCCTGCAAGACATTATTTGCCTGAGCCGGCATACTGGAATTCTGAGAAGAATCTGACCAGTTACCAGAAGGAGCTACAGGAATAGAGTTAATTTGACCAACAATAACGGAAAGTATGAGAATTGAACGAACGAGGGCGAGAAGTTACTGTTGAGAAGTGATAGCCGGAAGATCGTATCCAAAAACGACGTTGCAGAGAGCACACAGATGCTGACAGCGGTGCGATCCTGGACGCACGGCTGCGCATCAGACGGTGAGAGCGCGGGCGGCGACAAAAGGCAGTGGCGAGCAAAGCTCATCGGGAAGATCCTACGGCAGTGGTGCTCCATTTGAAGTAAATTAGCCGAGCGGGACGAACGATTGACGAGGGGGAGGAGTAGATGTCAGTCGAGGATTAATGAGCTTAGCATTAATGGCACCGGGAGCATGTGGCCACCCAGGTGAAACGCGGGGCTGGGACGGCCTTGAGGCCTCTTAACCGAAAATATCATCCGCATCCGGAATTATTATTTATAATATTAATCATAATATTATTTTGAATATTGTTAGTTATTATTAATAATAACAATAATTTATATTATATATATTTTTAAAAAATAATACTAATTTGTAATTATATTTATTAAAAAACTATTAACTATTTATAAATTATTTATAAACTAATTTAATGATCTAAAATACATAATTTAAAAAATATAAAGATAAATTAATAAATTATTTTAAATATACATTATTTATTTACTTATTTTAAATATAAATTAATCTATGCTTTATCTTTATGTTATGTTAATTTATGCTTTAGCCTTATATTAATTTATGCTTTTTCTTTATGTTACATTAAGCACACTAAAGCACAATGTAGTGCTAATTTTTAATAACAAAAGCTAGGCTCATTTTTGACAAAGGCACTGCCTCTTAATAATTGATATTCTTTTTTAATATGCTTATTTTAAAAAAGACATTAGATATAATTAATAATTAGATACACACGTGAACATAATTTTTGTTGGTTAATAATTAATATTAATTACGAAATCTTATTAAAACAAAAAAATCAATTTTAACGAATGAATGAATGAATTATTTTAAATATAAATTAATTTATGGGTTATCTTTATCTTATGTTATGTTAATTTTTTTTATTGATATATTAATTTTTACTACAGAAAATTGTTTAAGTGTTTTAATATGTTATTT